>CM042572.1:3600000-3845000 GCA_023630585.1 Cranoglanis bouderius
TTACTTTCGCTCATTCTCAATAGTCATATAGATCGTGAAATAGTGAAAACACTGTTTATTCAATGCGTTAGAGCTCACGTCTGAATCATGCTGTAAAATTACAGGATTTTATGCAGACTTTTGCATAATATACTTACGATACATACTATTGGAATGGATCGGAAGATTAAATTTCCATGTAATTTTATACTTCTGTAAGCAATAACAGTAGAGACATTGCTGTTTTTATATCACATAACATTAAGAAAATCCCAAAGAAGTTCTTATTTTACCTTTTCCTATCTTTGTGAAAAGAAACATCTCAAACATGTCTTCATTTTAACCGGCTTCCTGTTCATACAACCCCATTGAACCCCAACCCCAACACTGAAGCACAGAAAATCCCCCCGATAACGCAGGTTGGAAGTGAACTAATTGCACCACATTTTAAAGGTGCAACAGGCGATTTTTAAAAATGTCCTACTCATACAGAACGACCTGGAAAATATGTAGAATATGATTTAAAAGTAACGACTTAAGCCTCGGCTTTAGCACAATCGTATTAAGTAGCAAAAAAAAAAAAATAATGCTCGGAAAACTGACTTCTGGTCCGGAATGCTCGTCTGTGTGTGGATGGGCCTCCTGTCAATCATTTTATAGACACACTACGGGTCCTTGTAAACCCTGGGGGGTGGAGTTTGGGGAACATGGTGGGGTGCGCTCAAGGAGTTAAAGAAATCATTCAATTGATGAACCGTTACAGACCTAATTTTGGTAGGAAAAAAAACACTAATCTTACATAATGTACCTTTAACGGATTAATGGAATTTAAAAAAAAAAAAAATTAATTTTATTGATATCGCATTTAAGAATCATTTTTTATTGACAGAGAAAATTAAAATAGTTAAAATAAAAAAAAATAAAATAAATGGCAAATCATACATTACATTTAGAGCTCTTTAAAATATCTTAGAAAGTGCAATTTTAAGATAATATTTTTAATCGGTTATGTTTTATTATATTAAATCGTATTAATTCGTAATAAGGCCACAATCCAGGTGTTCAGGATTTCGTTAATTGTTTATATTTTAGTAATAAATTGACATACATGGTATGTATGGAGAGCTCTTTTTACATCGAGTGACACATGACGCATTTTTATAGACTTACTTTAGGCAAGTAAAAGTATACAGTCAATGTAGGGTTTGTTTTTTTTGTTCTGCATTTTTCTTTTAATGAAATCTCTAATGAAATCAGTTAGTTTTAATGATGGATAAAATATATGATTGTGTTTTGAAAGCAGCAAGAGAAACATGACAAGGTAGACTGTGTACAACGCACACACACATACCCAGCTACAATACGTACATTGTTTTCCACTGCAAAGACTTACTAACGGCCATTTATGCTACAATCAGGGCCCTCACGTTCGTGTACCCGTACGGAGCTACGCTGAGTGTTATGAAGCCTGCAGCAGCGGTTCTGTCCACCGGTTCTGTGTGCTTCCCTCTCAACAGACCCGTTCTGGCCTTCTCCAAGGTC
Organism: Cranoglanis bouderius; assembly: GCA_023630585.1. Taxonomy (NCBI): domain Eukaryota; kingdom Metazoa; phylum Chordata; class Actinopteri; order Siluriformes; family Cranoglanididae; genus Cranoglanis; species Cranoglanis bouderius. Next base: position 3,601,522 of record CM042572.1, read on the forward strand.
GAGGTTAGCGAACATGTAGCGTCTTCTCTCTTCTAGCACTACATTAGCTTCAGCATTCGTATGTGTTGAATCGATCCATTATGAAGTTCATGTATCAGTGTGTTTGTGTAAAAGAAGAATGCAGGCAAGCTGGCAGTGCTGGGTTCATGCCACATGTTCAGCGATCAATACCTGGACAAGGAGGAGAACAGTAAAATAATGGTGAGCTTTCAGCAGTCTATATGATTTATTGTGTTATTGTTCCTTATACGAATGATAGAACAACATTTGACATTATTTTACGTACATTGTTCCATGGTACAGGATGTTGTGTTCCAGTGGCTGACGACCGACAACATTCACCTGAATCAAATAGATGCTGAAGATCCCGAGGTGAGAGAGATCCTAATAATGTTCCTGTTTACCCGACGTCCGTCTCAAGGTGATCCCATCAAAACTGGATTCACACGGATAGCTGTTTATTCCTTGCTTTATTTCGTCGGACGCATTTCTATTGACCAATTGTGAACAGATGTCATGACTACGCCATTAATCCTACTTGTTCACATTCACATTTTTTATTACATTTTGTTTTATGTTTAAATTGGAAAAAAATGAATAAAAGTTAAAAACAATAGAAAATGTCAACATCAATTCATATGCTTCCAGAAATTGTAACTGTTATTATAAACAAACAAACAAACAAATATCATGATACCTGAGCCAATATGTTCTCCAATACACATACCACGAATGTATATAAAACAAGTGTGACGTAAAACATCTGGGTTCGTAGGAAAAACCAGTCTGTGGTCATCCCGCCTTAATTTAACTGCTGTCACCCAGAGAAAGTAATCCCAAATAAAGCTAAGACCTAAGTGAAGTCATAGGACTTCCATTATTTTTAATCCCCTATGTAGTAAGCATATGTAGTGGATATAAAGCCATTTGGGATTTGGTCTCACTGTGTGCTCAGGGAGCTTCAATTAAACAAAAAATAGGGTGTGAGGAAGAGCTGAAGAAGACAGATTACCATGTGTAAATAAATAAAAACAAATGGCAATATGGCCGATTAAGGGGGCCAAGGACGTCTTCGCAATGGAGGAAGACCAAAAGGCACTCGTTCCCAAGGAGATATAGTAAATCTGAAAGCAAACCGTGAAGTTGTTACTAAGATACTGCTTCAATTCCTGTTTTCAGTAGCCCTCACAAGGGCTTCACAAATGAACTTGAATTAAGTTTTTGTTAATTTTAGGTCATCCTGCTGAATAAACAAACAAATTCACTCGACTTCCTGTTTGAAAGTTTGGTGCTTGGCCCCCTAATTAAGGTTATGATAAAGATTGCTGATTAAAGATATTTAAATTTAGATTTATGTTATTTATGCAGTCTGAATGCAGAGTGTAGTGCTATTGTTAATTGTAATTGTATGTGAGGCACTGTACATTGGAATAGTACTTGAGGATTAATCTTCAAATGCATTAAAATGCTAAATTACCATTACTTTGCATTACTTCTACTGTTAAGTCATTAATTGTTTCAGTAACACTATGTTTATGCATTAGCGCTCAAACTACAAATGTTATTTGGCCACACGTCTCTAACCACTGGATTAAAAGTATGTCTCCAGTACACACCTGTACGTGGTATACTTGTTGTGATTGGATCACCTGGATGGTGAAACAAAAATAAAATAATCTATAGACTTATCCACAGATCATTACTGGAAGATGGTGCATAAAAGCTCTTTGCTTGTTTTTTTTTTTTTTTTTGCATAGATCACAGACTACACCATGTTACCAGACACAGGATACCTATCTGAGAGACTCAGAGTGTGTCTGCAGGAAGGGGACGAGAATCCACGCGACTTCACCTCCCTTTTCGACATGTCTCTCTTTAAGCTGTCCACAGACTCCCTCCCGAGCGTCATCAGGTCGCTCACTCACCTGGCTCCATTAAACATTAAACATGTTTAGGCAGAGTGGTGCCCATGGTGTTGACCTGAATTTTTTCCTTCTCAGGGCCTACAAGCAGCTGAACGTCAAACACGAGCCGCTGCAGTTGATTACGCCTCAGTTTGAAACGCCGCTGCCGCCTCTGCAGCCTGCCGTAAGCAGTTTTCCGAGATCACGGTCACGTTTTACACACGTACAAACAGTGCGGAAAACCGAGTGCGATTTTTCCCACACAGGTTTTCCAGCCGGCCTTTAGGGACCTCCCCCCACCGATGCTCGACCTTTTCGACCTCGACGAGACATTTTCTTCTGAGAAAGTCCGAGTTGCTCAGCTGTCGAACAAATGTAAGTCCCCAGGTGTGATATTTGGTATGTACGTGAGTGTGAGAAGTAAGAAAAGCTGCTGTTATAGAGCATTATTCAACTTTGGAGTAACACGGTAAACTCAAATTTAAGTAACTTTAAGTTTTGCGATATGGGCAAGTCCTCGGGACGGAGAAGTTTACGCTTTGTAGTTTCTCAGTAACATGACAAGCTGCATTATTTTGTCTTATAAACTTGTTTCATGGATGTTCTACGACATTAAATGTAACTGTAAATGGATAAACGTGCAACATGTTCTTTAATAAGTACAAAAAACTTTAATAATTGGCAAATTGCTGCAGTGTGAGAGGAAGAAAACACTTGGGATTTTCGTGCTGTCGTGAGAAAATTATAACTTCAGAGTGGAAAAAGTAACTCATGCTTCACATCAGGCTGCATCACACCACTCCATCGTTGATTATTTTACTGAAAGAACAGGCTCCCAAGTGTTTTACTCTATACTTTTTTTTTTTTTGAGAAAGAGAGAGAGAGAGAAAAGAGTTCATGTTTCTCATAATCGCCCTTCCTTAGACATCCTTTAATCCTGACATGGCACATAGAGATTAGTATGAAAAGTCCTTTAAATGTGTTATAATAATAATAATTTGTGACTCGCTTGGTGTGATTTGCACAGGCACCGACGACGACCTCGAGTTTTACGTGCGGAAATGCGGAGACATCTTGGGGGTCACGGGAAAGCTGGATAAAGAAAAGCGAGACGCCAAGCACATCCTCGAACACATCTTCTTTCAGGTGGTGGAGTTTAAAAAGCTGAATCAGGTGCGCTCATTACTCGTGAAGCATTTTAGTTTACTCATTACATTATTTATTATTATTATTATTGTTATTATTTAAGTAAAAGTTTTTGACGTGTTGGTGTCTGCATTTCCTTTCTCTAGGAGCATGATATTGACACAGCGCAGACAAGGTTTTCTCCATGCTGAAGCAGGAAGTTAGGGGACGACGGAGGGCCGAGGGTTGAACAGCGTCGCGTGTTTAAATGTCTCGGAGTAAAACAGGACGACCTGGCATCAGTTACTCCATTAACTAAATATTTCAACACTAATTAGCAACATTCACAGGTACCAAATGTTAGTTTTGAAAACGATTTCTACCTTCTTATATATAGCATTGTTGTGATTTTTTTTTTTTTTTCTGTCGAACTACTACTGGAATTTAAATGGTATTTAATCATTTATCATTATTTTGTCCATGTGTTCAATAATGAGATGCTCACAGGAGAAGTAATACTCCAAAAAAGGAGTTACCTCTTTGGAAAGTGTAAACAATCTGGCACCGGCAATGGTACATTAATATCGATGTAATTCTGGTATTATATTATCACAGCTAACAAAGTGCTTCTATAACAATAATTCCAGTCACAGGTACATACTTCCTTTTCTTTGTTAACTTACTATACGAGTAACACATCAGGATGTGTGTTTATTGGAAAATAATCACCTTGAGGGCAGTAACAGTAACTCTAACTCTGCCTCATCACATCACACCACACCATCGTTGGTGATTTTCCTTTAACAGCATGTCCGGAAGTGTTTTATTCCTCTTACACCACAGCAATTTGACGATTACAGTTTTCTGTTTATTGAAGACAGTCATACGTTTTGTCCATTTATAGTTAATGAAGCAAGTTAGTTATCAATTACAATCATAGCAGCTATAAGCAGTCGTTTCCTCACCAGCCTCACTTTTTTGCCCTTCTCTTTCCTGACACTAATAGGCTTCACATTTAAAAAAAGAAAAAAGAAAAAGAAAAGAAAAAAAGTCATTTAACTGAGCAGGCGATCTGTCATGAAGACTATCCCGTGGCGGAAAACTTCTAGGAACAGATTTACCTCAAACTCTTTGATAAATGTTAAACATCTTAAAGAAACCATCAGCAGAGAAATACCTATATATATTTTTGTTGTTGTTGAATTGCGAAGGAGTTGTTACTATAGAAACAGTATACATCAGAATGAGTGCATTAATGTAAACCTTGCAGCAGGCACTAATGTCAGAGCTGCTGTTCTAGAAAATGAATCAACACCTTCAGATCAATCAGGTGAGAATTAGATTAAATAACTTGCACTAAATAATTTCTGTAATAAGACGCTACTCTTTTGCTGGTCCTACAGATGTGAATTGTGAAGTCATGTCCAGGTTTGCGCTCATCCTTGCAGAAATTTGAGCAGCCTGTCTATGTTTTATCTGTAAACTTGCTATATTGAAATGTTTATAAAATGTTATTTTGAATAAAGTGTTTTCTACAGTTCCTTTAAATGAGCACATGGTCATTAATATACCACACTTTATTTCAAGTACAAAAATATACATTACAATAATTTTTCACTTGAGTCACCATATAGATCCTGCAAAAAAAATTTAAAATAAAATGAAACAATTACAAAATAAATAGATACAACTTTTAATATAAATTCAGCGTATGAGTTTAAGGTCTTACCTAGAACAAGCACTAGTGTACACGACTACATGGCCAAGTTTCAGGACAAACTCTTTCGCTGCTCGTCGGTCAGCTCCAATACAGCATGGCGCAGGTTAGAATCCTGATAGGTGAAGTCCCTGTACGACCTCTGACCCTCCGGCGGTGTCCCCGAACAGATCGGTGAGGAAATCTCTGCCAGCGTTGGAGGTGTAGCTTGGTAACTTGGACTCCATATGAACTCCACCTTACTGGAATCCAAGCACACTTTGGGGCTCTCCATGTTAGGTTTGATTAGCGAGACTTCCCATAAAGGGTGTGAAGTGGTCAGGTCAATGGAGGAAAGGTCCAACGAGCTGGCCAGGACTGGTTTCTGGAAGGTCATCCTCTCATAAGGAGTGGAGGACATACCTTCCAGGAGACTGCTCATGCCAGCAGAATGCATGGGAAGAGTTGGGGACAGGACGGACATCTTACTTGGGAGATTGGAAGGAGATAAAACACTAAAAGAGTGATTAAAGGAAACAGGAAGTGTTGAATTAGGTTCTTTATACTCTACCACAATGCTTTTGGGTGCTTTCAGTGTTCCTTCAGTGGAAAAAGCAGACAGGCTGCAGTCTGTGAGGAAACCTTGATCCAGCTCTGATAAACAAATGCTCTCATAGTTCTTAGCTGCCTCTAAAACAGAGATTTATAAATATATTTAATCAATATGTTTCCCCATCCTACAGTATAAAAAGCATCGCATCAAAGAATTGAAGCTTGTTTTTACCAGATCTACCGAAGTCTCCCTCCATCATGCTTCAGGTTCATCATGTTAATTAGATTCAGCTTGTATTTATAGACGTGATTGATTTGGTCATTTTCTATAAATACGACATAAATTAGTAATATTTTACTTTGCATTTAAAAAAAAAACTCTGAAAATTTGATTAGTTTCCAAAGTAGCGTTGGAATGAATTGTCAACAAATTGCTTTTTTTCCCCCCCCTTTTAATAGAAATCATCAGTGGCCACGCCCCCTCCTTTTTTCCCTTAAAAAATAAATAAATAAAAACGCGACTTCGGTTCCAGAAATAAATCTAATATCCATTAATACAGTAATTTGTTGACAATTCATTCGAAAATAAATTAGGTATCTTTTGTTTCATTTATTTATTTAAAATCTGCATAATTTATTCAGCAGTGACCACGCCCACTTCAGTTCCAGGAAGTGAATTAAACATGTATTATCTACTTGCTTCCCCCCCCCCCCCCCCAAAAAAAAAAAATCATTTCTTAATAGAGTTATAATATAGCTAAACGGTTTTTAAATCGAGATGAACCAGGATATTTTAACAATTATTTTGTTGTTTAGTATTATTTAAAAAAAATCCACTTGTGGTTGCCATAGTTACAGAGAGGTTCTCATTAGGAGTGTGGGTTAGCGCCTTGGTCAGTTAAACTGGATTAAAAAATGGCTTCTGCATACAGTCTTGTTAGGTTTAAAGAGTTATATATTTTATTGATAACCCCATTTACCCAGGCCAACATGAAAATTTGGTTTCATTTTTGCCAATATCCAGCTGGACGATAATGCTTTGCAAAAATTCCAAGAATTCTAGAAAATTCTATATTTAAAGTCCATATTAATATATATATATATATATATATATATATATATATATATATATATATATATATATATATATATATATATATATATATATATATATGGTGATGTAAAGTGATGTAAAAAAAAATGTTTCCCATGTTAAGGTCAATTCAATGCATTAGATGTAAAATTTTGAAAAAGTATTATTTATTTATTTATTTATTCAGTACAGATAAATTAGTGTCACAGCTTAGAAACAAGACTATTGTCATTCATTGGGATTCATTTATAGAAGGTTACACCCCCACTACTACTACTACTACTAATAATAATAATACTACTACTAATAATAATAATCATATGTATAAATAATAAGTATAATAAAAATATTATTTGATAATATCTATAAAAAAATTATTGTATTATACTTTTATTTTTCTTATAATTCTTTATAAATTCATAAATTCGTTCATTATATTTATAAGTCCAAGAACATCAACATCATCATCAACAATGATAAGAGTAATATGATAACTTTAAATTTCTTATTTTATACATTTCTACTTTATATTTCTTTACAAATTCATAAATTACTTCATAATATTGACAGGTTCTACGTCAACAACAGCAATATAAATATAATATAACTACTTTTTAAAAAATAACTTTCTTTTTAAATTTTCTTATTTCTTTCTTTATAATTCTTTTATTTCTTTGTTCATAATTCTTTAATTTCTAGATGTATTTTTATTGTATTATATTTATACATTTGTTTAATAATTAAAAAAGTAAAGTGTTATTATTATTATTATTATTAAATATCTATTTAACATTTCTCTACGAGTGTGCAGTCATATTTTAATATTGTGATATGTTTTTTTTTTATAAGTACATTTATTTAACTTTTTTTAAATAACTGGCTGGGGAGTTGGGAGCAAGTTGTTTTCATTTCTGGTCGGTTGCTGCGCGCGCAGACGCTGCTTGATGACGTCACTCCCGGGGAAAGGGTGCGAAAAAGAAGCGCGAGAGAGAAACATTGGAGGCGGTCAGAGAGCTCGTGCTGCTCTGTGCTGCTTTATTGTTAGGCGATTTAAGCACGAACACATTTTAAATAAACGGATTCGTCAAACCGTGATTTACAGATGACTGACAGTTAGCGCGCGACACCGCGTCCTGAAATCGAGTTTAACCAGAAAATCGGAGGGAAAAAAAAAAAAAACCGGGGGCTGCTTGGAGATGTCTTGGCGGGCGCGCGGGTAAGTTTATATCTATTATGCACAGGTATTTTATGTATTTTATATACGTTTAACCTGATACGAGCGCGGTTTATGAATGTTAACAGTTTAACAAAGGGATCATTTGAGCTGTGCGTCGGTTGTGACTCGATCTGAGGATTATTTAGAAAGTTTGGAGGCTTTTATTATCAGCGCGCCCAATAAATAATGCAGATTCGTCAGATGTAAATGATCGCACGTATGCACAAGTTTAATACGACTTATGTTTACATGTTTTGCATTGTGGTATTTCATTTTTTTTTTCAGTTTTCTTTTCTTTTCTTTTCAATGTGTGAAAATCGAAGTGGATGCATAGTATTTGGCTAGCTGTAGCTTTTAGCTAGTAAGCAAGTTGGCGTGATGTTCAACAAAATAATGCTGGTGTTTGTTTGTTTGTTTGTTTGTTTGTTTGTTTGTTTCTGTTTAATTACTTGACACAAATGTCCCAATGTCACTAGTAATTCTAATGCTTACATTAAAAGCCATAAGAACTGAGTCTTTGTATTTAACATTCATCTAAATGTCATGTGGTTGCAGATCTGGCCCAACCAAGAATGCTGTCTATTTTATTCAGCAGGTTAAATACAATATTTCTTATAATTCAGACATTTAATGATTTGTTCAATACTTGATTAGAATTGCTGCAGTCCCAGTTTACGGTGGTCACTTCACGGTTTCGCACAGAGTTGTTAACACTCGGATGTAAACAGCACAAAGTCATGTGGTGTCCGTAAACTCAGCGCCTTGTTGTTAGCTCCTGATGACTGGACAGACTTGTCTTTTCCCTGTTAACAGAGCTGTGTGTGTGTGTGTGTGTGTGTGTGTGTGTGTTTGCAGCGAGGACGCGGAGTGTCAGGACACCGACTCGGACGCAGCCGACCCGAAGGACTGCGGGAAGGTCAAGGTGAAGTGGACGCAGGAAGAGGTGATCTTTGCATTTGAGTGTTCGTCCGTTTGGCCGAGCGGTTTATCGACGAGGGTCTCGATCGAGGGACGGAAATCTGACAGCTCTGGCTTTTGTACTCCAACCCTGGAACAGACCCGTGTATTAAAGTACGGAGAAAAATGACACCCCATAACATGAACCCATCTTGTTTTGTTTTTCAGGATGATAATCTGCGAAAGCTGGTTCAAAGAATGGGAACTGGTGACTGGAAATGCATCGCAAGTTTGCTACCAGTAGGTTTTCTTTAACTGTACAGGAACAGTGTTTAATGAAATAAAGCTATGCTTTTCAGCCTGGTGTTGCTGAATTCTTGTAGTGGGTTAAGATCATTTAGTGTCCGGCAGTGTCTGCATTTTTTAAAAAAGAGAGAGAATGACAGTGTTATGACACTTGCAGGACAGCTACAAGTACGGTAGTGATGATGGTGATTTGATGAAGTGTAGCAGAAGAGAGATTATTCACCCGACTATGAACAGCTATACCCCTTTTCTTTGACATTTATAACAGTTTTTCCTCTCTGCAGAACATTACAAAGATTACATTTATGGCATCTGGCACACACCCTTATCCAGAGCAACTTACATTTATGTCATTTGTACATCTGAGCAGTTGAGGGTTAAGGGCCTTGCTCAAGGGCCCACAGTGGCAGCTTGGCAGTGCTGGGGTTTGAACTCACAACCTTCTGATCAGTAGTCCGACGTCTTAACCACCGAGCTACCACTGCCCTAGATCACAGCGTACCGAGGCCTCGTTTCCGTTTCATACGACTCCATTTTTCCACACGAGCCTTCTTCAATCACGGCTCTATCGATAGAGGATCTTCCTCAACTGACGCAGAGAACAGTCGATCACGTGGTCTGTTGTAGAACTCTGGGGAAAGATTTGATTAGGGTCTCGTACACTGTGACAAGTAACAATCTTAAAAGGCAGCTGAAATCATGCCGTCAAAATTCAGGCTTAACTCGGAATCAGGGAATCCTGCTTTTGTCGAATACTTTCATGGTTAAAGGTCAGTGCACTTTTATCCACTTTCTCGTGGCTCTTAACAAAGCTTTCCGTTTGCTAGACCCACTCGGAACATCAGTGTCAGCACCGCTGGTACAAAGTTTTGGATCCAGACCTCGTCAAAGGGCCTTGGACTAAAGAAGAAGATGAAAAGGTAAGAGTTGTGCATGTAAAGATTTGGTTTAAAAGGAGCGTCGGACCAGAATTCGCTTCGTATGCCGCGTGTTTCTCGGCACGTGTGGACTGCACCCGAAATCAACAGAAGAGCAAAAAGGAATTCATAAAATTCTACAACTAGTTTCGAAAAAGGATGTTGAGGAAAAGCAGACACTAGTAAGCGGCAAAGCGACAGGTTCATCTTCTATGATTTTGAGCGACATGTGAACTGAAATTTTCTCACTTCTGTGCAAATTAGGTGTGACCTTAGGTACAGTTTTAGGCACCCTAATTTTTTTTTTTGTACAAACTTTGTTACAGATTTTTTTTATATGATGACTTCTACGTTATCGAGTCGGTACAAAAAACATTTTAGATTCCCAAACATTAGTTTTTTTTTAGCACAAAATTAAATGATACAGAAAAATGTTCGTATGTCATTAAAGAGAGCAGCGGATTACGTAAGAGACACTTTTCAGACGAAAAACACAATGAAGGCTGCTGGGTTTCGCTGCAAAAATAAGAAGCGAGTGCGAAAGTCAAAGTGTCCAGAAGAACTGTGTCTGGTTCTGCAAGATGCTCAATAAAACTTACCAGCTCATTTAATTAAAATACTACTCACATTGTACCGGAGACTACTGTTTTTATTTTTTTTGTCACACCAAATATTGACTTTGTTTCATTTACTACTGTTTACTGCTCTTTACTGTATTTTTTTTTTTGGTAAATGTAGGAACATTTAATTTCATTATTTTGAAGGCATCTTTGCTCTACAGCATTTCTTTGCATGTGCCTCAGACTTTTGCACGGTACTGTAGACCAAGTGACGAATTACACCGAATGATTCCTCAGATCAATCCTCTGGTGTCTGTGATCCGACTTTTCTTCAGTTCCCCGCTCGGAGCTTTAATTCCTTCCCGCAATTCGTTCTTATTCACTGTTTGACGTGCAAGAAAGACTTTAATTAAAGGAGATTTAATAAAAAGAGAAACAGTTTCATCAGCGTGAGTGTGGGGAATTTTTGCTTGTTTCGTTTTAATTTCAATCCGCGGCAGCGTCGAGGGATTTTGTTTCAAATCGGGCGACCGAAATGTCGTCTTGATGTCTCTGAAGATTTTTTTTTTTTGCACTATGACCGCATGCACATCAGAGCATCCTGAGAGCCTCTGAGAAAGTCAGATTATGAATAAACAATATTGTTTTATTGTTGTGACCAGGAAGATTATATTCCCTCAACGTGTTTTTTTTTTTTTTTTTTGTTCATGTGTGTCCTCTTCTCGTCTTATTCTCCGTGCAGGTGATCCAGCTGGTAAATAAATACGGAAATAAACAATGGGCCGTGGTGGCCAAACACCTGAAGGGGCGATTGGGGAAGCAGTGCCGCGAGCGCTGGCACAACCACCTCAACCCGGACGTGAAGAAGTCCTCCTGGACCGCAGAGGAAGATCTCATCATCTACAAAGCCCACTGCATGCTGGGAAACCGCTGGGCCGAGATCGCCAAGCTGCTGCCCGGAAGGTGGAAACTTTGAAACTCCTAACGTTCATCTTCATAACATAATTCCAAGAATAATAATAATAATAATAATAATAAAGAAGAGCCACTTCATGCCGTGCTGTAATAAGAACCTAATCAACGACGGTGTGGTGCGAAAAAAAACAGCACGTGCTGTGTTTTTATACCACAGCAATTTGCCAACGATTACAATGTTTTATATACAGGTGCATCTCAATAAATTAGAATGTCGTGGAAAAGTTCATTTATTTCAGTAATTCAACTCAAATTGTGAAACTCGTGTATTAAATAAATTCAATGCCACAGACTGAAGTAGTTTAAGTCTTTGGTTCTTTTAATTGTGATGATTTTGGCTCACATTTAACAAAAACCCACCAATTCACTATCTCAACAAATTAGAATACTTCATAAGACCAATAAAAAAAACATTTTTAGTGAATTGTTGGCCTTCTGGAAAGTATGTTCATTTACTGTACATGTACTCAATACTTGGTAGGGGCTCCTTTTGCTTTAATTACTGCCTCAATTCGGCGTGGCATGGAGGTGATCAGTTTGTGGCACTGCTGAGGTGGTATGGAAGCCCAGGTTTCTTTGACAGTGGCCTTCAGCTCATCTGCATTTTTTGGTCTCGTTTCTCATTTTCTTCTTGACAGTACCCCATAGATTCTCTATGGGGTTCAGGTGTGGTGAGTTTGCTGGCCAGTCAAGCACACCAACACCATGGTCATTTAACCAACTTTTGGTGCTTTTGGCAGTGTGGGCAGGTGCCAAATCCTGCTGGAAAATGAAATCAGCATCTTCAAAAAGCTGGTCAACAGAAGGAAGCATGAAGTGCTCCAAAATTTCTTGGTAAACGGGTGCAGTGACTTTGGTTTTCAAAAAACACAATGGACCAACACCAGCAGATGACATTGCACCCCAAATCATCACAGACTGTGGAAACTTAACACTGGACTTCAAGCAAATTGGGCTATGAGCTTCTCCACCCTTCCTCCAGACTCTAGGACCTTGGTTTCCAAATGAAATACAAAACTTGCTCTCATCTGAAAAGAGGACTTTGGACCACTGGGCAACAGTCCAGTTCTTCTTCTCCTTAGCCCAGGTAAGACGCCTCTGACGTTGTCTGTGGCTCAGGAGTGGCTTAACAAGAGGAATACGACAACTGTAGCCAAATTCCTGACACGTCTGTGTGTGGTGGCTCTTGATGCCTTGACCCCAGCCTCAGTCCATTCCTTGTGAAGTTCACTCAAATTCTTGAATCGATTTTGCTTGACAATCCTCATAAGGCTGCGGTTCTCTCGGTTGGTTGTGCATCTTTTTCTTCCACACTTTGTCCTTCCACTCAACTTTCAGTTAACATGCTTGGATACAGCACTCTGTGAACAGCCAGCTTCTTTGGCAGTGAATGTTTGTGGCTTACCTAGTGAACCAAACTGAGAGACCATTTTGAAGGCTCAGGAAACCTTTGCAAGTGTTTTGAGTTGATTAGCTGATTGGCATGTCACCATATTCTAATTTGTTGAGATAGTGAATTGGTGGGTTTTTGTTAAATGTGAGCCAAAATCATCACAATTAAAAGAACCAAAGATTTAAACTACTTCAGTCTGTGTGCATTGAATTTATTTAATACGCGAGTTTCACAATTTGAGTTGAATTACTGAAATAAACGAACTTTTCCACAACATTCTAATTTATTGAGATGCACCTGTATGAAAGTATGACACTTCATTTTTAAATTTTTTATTTATTTATTTTTTATCTGTTTATAGTCACATTTAATTTTGTGGAAACAGCTCTCTTAAGACAAAAAAAAATAACATGTCGCATTACCAAGGAACCAGAGCGCGTTAACTCCTGTATCCTGAATACTTTCTTGTGCTGGACTGTTACAAAGCACTGATACTGGAGACTCCTTCCATAGATATTAAGTAGATATCATTCAGCAAGCAGAAAATTTCACCATATCAATTATTACACTTTTTTTTTTCAATCTGTTTATGCGGCATGTCCACCATATCAGCCCCTGTGTAAGTTGTTACTACAGAAACGTTCATATTTGAACAAACGCATTAATATAAACCTGCGATTTGTCAAAGCTGACCAATGAGAATTGAGAAAATAATGGTTTTTGTCCTATCAGGACCGACAATGCCGTGAAGAACCACTGGAATTCCACCATTAAGCGTAAGGTGGAGCTGGGGTACTACACGGGCGTGGACACGACTCTGCATTTTATCCACCAGCCTGAGGAAGGAGACGTCAGTTCTCAGCAGGACGCTGATCCGATGGTGTGTTCCATGAAGGTTTCTTATGGCTTCTTATTTTCACTGTCTTTATTTCTTTTTGTATTGTTTGGTCTTGTAATACGTGTAATGTCCTGATGTACGATCCTCACAGGAGGATTTGTGCTACGGCGGAGAGCTGGAGGCTGCCGCCGTACCGGTGGTCACGCAGGTAAGACACAGTCGGTGTATTTCACGTAAGTCCTGGACAAGTCGTTAACGTGTCCGTCTATGTTTTTGGCAAGACTGTTAGCGATGGCCACGAGTAATCGATTGATTTCTGTCGCCTGATATGAAACAGAAGACCACATTCAAGTAGTTTTCCGCATAAAAACCTCCACAAACCGCATCGCAAATTTTGAAAAAAGCCACAACAAAATCTAGCATTTTTGGCCGCAATGTGTATTATCCTGTATTGTAAATCCTAGGTGAGACATCAGGCTGAACTTTTTTTTTTTTTTTTTTTTAACGAGACACGGAATACATCATGATGGCGTCAAGAGGCGCAAATGATGTGAAGGGTGCCAATACTTCTGTCCTAGTGGAAAATAAAGCGGAACTTGGAGTGCAAAGATTAAAATGAAAAATATCAGTTTGGATTTTTTATATGCTTACAAATCGGTCTGTCACATTTGTACTGTTGTACTTTTAAGGACTTTAAATAATCCTAAAAATAATTTTCGTCCTTCAGGGGTCTGTCGACTCTGTACCTCAGAAATCCGCTCCCGCACGCACGCCGCCCCCTAAACCGTCCCGAGCTCCAGCGACGCCCCCCAGTGACACCGAGAGCACGACGAACTCGAACTCGAGCATCCCCGCCTGGGTGAACGACGGCTCGGGCTTCCTGTCGCCCTCGGCCACGCCCGCTCTGAAGGAGGTGATGGACATGATGGACGGGGTGAGTTCTGGACCACTGTTAGAGATGGGCTTCTGCTCTCAGAGATGGCTTTGTGAGAACATCAACTGTCGCTGAAAATGTTCATTGTTGGGCTTCGGGGTTCATCAGTATACAGGGCTCGGAAAGGAAAATCGCATGAATTGATGGTTTAGATTTATTCATAGATATTATGTGGGGTTTTTTTGTCCGTTTTTTTTTTCTTTTTCAATTTATTATTAACATGATTAAGGGCTAAATGTTGTTCTGGCTAAAATGAGCATTTTTTTTTTTTTTCTTACTTGTTTGACAGCCAAATAACGAGTAGCCAGAAACACTGCTGTACAAATGAATCAACCTGATTCTTGCCTTCATTAAAGGGAATATTCCCTTGGAATAACGGCTTGGCTTTTGTTTTTTGCTTTACATTCATTTTCTCATTTGTTTAACCCATAAAAAAAACTACCATGAATCTATAAAAAAAAAAAATAAAAAAAAAAAATAAAAAAAGAGCTGATTCATTTTTTTTTTTTTTTTTGTGGATTTATATGATCAGTGTTAATAATATGAGCAAAGATCTGGAGATGGCACGACTCCACGTTTTCTTTTTTGATACTGACTCCAAAACCTTGAGTATATAAATGAATGGATATAAATATCCATTCAATATATATATATATATTTTTATCTTAAAAAACTCCTAAGCTTTAAAATGTTTTTTTTAAAATTTTTTTTTTTAACTGAGATACTTAAAAACAACACATGAAAAATACACAGTTAAAAAAAAAAAAAAATACACCTTACAAAAAAAAAACACAGCTTTCACATAAAAATAAATCCTAACAAAAATATCCGAGCAAGAATTTTTATGTAAATGATTTCTTTTCCGATTAAAAATATCTTCCAAATCCAGTTCCAGTCTTTTCCATTTGTTACAGGACTGGATCTAATTTTTTTTTTTCCCCCCCATCCATATATATATATTTTTTTTGCTGGTATTGGCTGGACACAGATCCTGGGTATCAGTGCCATAATAAAACAAACAAATAAATAAATAAATAGATAACCCGAAAGCATTTCTTTAAATGATTTAGAGATGTGAATAAACTCCAGACATAAAACCTCATACTTATAATGTGTCTAGTTAAATAAAGATTTTCCCCCTTGCTCAGACACGTGGCTATTCTGTATTAAGTGTAGACTTATGTCTACATAATTCATAAAAAATTTTTAAAAATGTAAAAAATCGTAATAAACACAAGGTCAGATAAAGGTCTGGTAGATTTTCTTGGTTTGTTTCTTTGAGTGAGACGTAACGAATAAAAACGTACATGTGCCTAATGGCCAGAACTTGGGAATTTAGATCTGTCTGAGTTTGAAAATAAAGGATTCTGTTGAAGTGAAACACTGTCCAGAATAACATGAGTGGTTTTATGATGCTGTATAGTAATCCCTTGCTTTGTGTGTGTGTGTGTGTGTGTGTGTGTGTGTGTGTGTGTGTGTGTGTAGGACCTGGAGGGTTGGTGTAACCTGGCTGACTTTGAGCTGCCGGAGGAGAGTCAGAGCCCCGACGTGCTGCAGTTCCGGTTGGAGGGCAGCGCTCTGCACGAGCTCAGTAAGGGGAGTAAAGGCGAGCTCATCCCCATCTCACCCGGAGGAGCCACACCACCGTCCATCCTGAGCCGCCGCACACGCCGCCGCATCGCCCTCTCCCCCGACGCCAACGACTCCATGACCCCCAAGAGCACGCCGGTGAAGATCCTGCCCTTCTCCCCATCTCAGGTATGAAGAGGCTCGATACACCTTGGTTTTTGGTTTCACTGTAAACTTGGACTAGTCGATGAAATTGAATCCAGGAATTCAGTTTAGTCTTGAAGGTGAGGTGGGTTACGCTTCCAAAACGGCAGCATGGTAGATAAGGTGCAGAAGATGAGTCGAGGAAAGTTTTAATACTAGTTTTATATTACAAGTTAAGAGCGAGCATAACATTGGATGACTAGTCAGCAGTGTTCAATAACGAACATTGTTTCTTTTCAGTTAGAAATTCAGCCACGGGTTTTTCATGACCTTGAATGTTAGTCGTTTCTTAAATACGGTATTATGGAGATGATTGACCAAAAAAATTCTTGAATATCGCTTCTTCTTTTTTTTTTTTTTTTTAAAAAGTCATGAACGTGAATAAATTCTCATTTTAGCTTGTAAATCTTTTCCCAGTTTCTGAACATGTGGACCAAACAGGACACGCTTGATCTGGAGAACCCGTCTCTCACGTCCACTCCCGTGTGCAGCCAGAAAGCCATCGTCAGTACGCCGCTGCACCGAGACAAAACCCCGCTCACTCAGAAGGAGAACTCGGTGTAAGTCCCGCTTTGCACGTTCCTTTCACTTTCATTAAAACACACCCTGATATTTAAAGGAGTCTGATTTCATCTCACGTCATTTTTCCTCCTCAGCTTCATCACGCCGAACCACAAGGCCGATCTGGACAGGACGCCTCGCACCCCGACCCCGTTTAAAAACGCCCTGGAGAAATACGGGCCCATACGTCCGCTGGTGAGGAAACTCTAAATGGCTAAAGGGGAACGAAGGTGCCGAGCGATTATTTGTGAACGTGTACATGATGTTGTGATGTTTTCTGCAGCCTCCAACACCCAACCTGGAGGAGGACCTGAAGGAGGTTCTGCGCTCTGAAGCAGGGATCGAGCTCATCGTAAAGGACGAGAGCCCGTCCGAACAGAAACCCAAAGCGGTGGTGAGGACTCCTGATTGACCACGGTGCTCTCGCTCTCGTTTTCTCTTTCTACATCTTGAAACCTTAACGTCGGTCTCGTATTTTCACGTATTCCTATTTTTGAGTTTCGGGAATGCGAACCAACCGCTGTAAACGTCGCGTTTTAACGCCGGAGAGCGCTGCTACGGGTTACTGCTTTGAAAATATACGTAAAAAAAAGAGCAGCCTCCTTTTTCTCCCTAATGAATATGGTTAAGATAAGCCAGTCGACAAATGAAACGTGAATGATTAACAGTTGTGCAGGTGCTCCAATATTACCTGTCCCAGCCGGAAGCCCCGCCCCCATCCCTCATCGGCCTTCGTGCGTTTGAACTACAAAGTTGGAGGGGAGGAAAAAGATAACCGCGATGAGTGATGTGTATTTTCCGCCTCAGACGGTGAACTGTGTAGTCAGTGTTATAGATTAAACAGGCGAAAATGTCTGGATGTTAAAATGATCTAAAGGAAATGCTCCTGTATTTACAGTACAACTCATTTAAAGGTGTTACTTTGTTCACCGTCCATGCTCTTAGGAGCCACGTCGATCTGACGTCACTTGCTGAACTCGGAGTTGAGGAGACGGTTCAGAGTTCCCGGGTAGGAATTCAGAGTTGACTTTCCTGGTCCGAGGTCAGGGATTACGAGTCACGACCTCTGGTGCAAATGCAGCGTGATAACCTCTCGTCTCGACGCCTTGAATTTCTCGAACGAAGCGCCCTCGCCTGTCTGACACAGTAAATGGAGAATGTTTTGAGTTCACTAATGCGAAATAAAATCTACGGTATCAGTGCATGTTTGACTTGGTTAACATCAGACAAGTACATATTTAACATCAACCAGTGATTATTAATATCAGCCAAAATAGGGGGGAAAAAAATCACTTTTTTGGCTGGAAGAGGGGGGAAGAAGGTAAAGGGGATTAAATGGGCCTACGACATATGACATATCAAATCTGAAACAAATCATTTTACAGATAATTTTAATCGTAATGAGGAATAGAAAGTGACCGGGTCAATGCAGACAAACTCGTAACGTGCCATCAAGCATGACAGTTGGTAGACTGGAGTGTGTGTGTGTGTGTGTGTGTGTGTGTGTGTGTGTGTGTACAAGGTTTTACAGTTAAAAAAAAAAAAAAAAAAGAGTGCTTAGGGGGAAAACACCTGCTCAAATGTTAAAATTTTTTTACATGCGTACATTTTTTTATTAATTATTCTTCAATACATCTTTTTCCTACAATAGGAAGAAACGTTTTCTGCTCTAAACATTTTGTGTCTCCATCTTAACTAAAAGAAACAAGTTGTTTCTGTAAAAACCCGTTCTGCAACACACATACACACACACACACACACACACACACACACACACCCTACAAGACTTCTACAATCTCTACATTCCTAAAAGAGACGCCACATATGATGATACATTTCACAGTTTTATTTTGTCCCATGTCATCTTTCAGTTATCACTTTTCCTCAGAATAAGCACGCTTTAGATTAGATTTAGATCCTCGGTTCTCCTAGAATTAGACTCGGAGTCAAACATGACGGATAACGGCTCGGCTCAGCCGTCCGGAGCCGGCTGGTATAAGCCAGGCTCCTTCCCGTCTGTTAAAAAAAATATGTTAAAATAAGCCTCATTTTTGTGATTCTCATCATGTTATTTGCTGTAATTTTCATTGCTTTGCACTGTAGCACCGGCCTCCCATGAAGAAAGTGCGTAAATCTCTGGCGCTGGACGTTATAGACAGTAAGGAGCCGCGGCCTGCCCGACGCCAGCACTCCAAGGCTCCTGTCAAACACAGCAGAAAGGTAAAAGCGATGACTGGACGCCTTAATTTGATCTCGCAGTGAGAGGACGACGCAAAGACAGAGTTTTTTTTCTTTTTTTCTTTTCTTGTCTCTCAGGCGGACCGTTCGCTCTCGTCCTCTTTCAACTCGTCGTATACTGGGAAGAAGGAGGAGAACGTCCTCGACCAGGGATTCATTCTCGGGCCCAACGAAAGCGGACCTACGGTGAAACCAGCTCAACTGAACCCCAAACCCGTTCCACCTGCTCCTGTAAGTCATCCAGGAACTGCGTTTACACTGGATTTATTTGAAGACTTTCCTGTTACGGAAAACTTAGTTACAGTGATAACATATTAGAATGAGGCAGGACTACTGTCAACACCTTCTGACCAGTCAGAAATGATAATTCAGCAGGATAGTACAGTAGTTGCAGTATGTTATAGTAATAATGTGACCGTATTTGAAGCGGAATCATAAAGTTTGTCCCCTCGGCATCAATCTTTTAAAATCTCCTCCCCGTAGATGTCTCCGGCGTGGGAAGCGGTGGTTTGTGGCCGCACTACGGATCAGCTGATCATGACGGAGAAGGCCAGGCGGTATCTTCGCTCTCTGAAGTCGAACGCACACAGCCGAGCCCTCATCCTGTCCTGAGCCCTCATCCTGTCCTGAGCCTGCACTTCTCCACAATCTCTGATTACTGCTTTATAAAATATTATTAAAACATATGGCATTTTCTTATGTTGTGAATTAAGATGTAAAAATATTTTGTTAATAATGTAGTTGTGAAAAAAAAAAAGATCTTGGGGTAATGAAAACTGCATCTTAGCAGTCATGATGAATCTCTAAAGGTGCTTTTAGTCTGTTGTCTCAGGTTGTCTCAAGAGTTTAACATGTTTCAGTCTGTGTGTACTTCAGGTTTTTTTTTTTTTTTTCCAGAAATGCTTTTCAGAATATCAGGAATGTCAGAGGAAAGCGTCTGTTTTTAACTGGCACTGTTACTTTCTGTGGAAATCAGTTCATTACAGTTCAGGGCTTATTTCTCGTTTACATTTTTCACAATGGCAATATTGAAATGGGTTTTTGTCTGCCAAAATCAGAGCATAGTAAGGAAAACAGCTAGATAGATTTTTTTTTTCTTTTTCTTAACGTGACATGTCCAGATTTTTGAAATAACATTTTCATATGTAATGTTTAAACTTGCTCATGTGCACCGTGGGTTAATTCATGATCTGCTTCAATTGTGTACATGCTGTAACTGTGGAAATAAAATCAATAATATTGCCCTGTTATGTAAATAAATAAATAAGCATTGAGCTGAACATTTTCACAGAGCCTTCTTTGGAATTAAAAATACAATTTTGTGGGACTGACTAAACAGAATATAAATCTGGTCTTAAAGGTGAATATTTTAAAGAGTTGTTTTTATTTATTTATTTATTTAAAATGTATATAATTATTTGCAAAATTAAGCCAGACCTGATAGACCAATAATACTCCTGTGGTCAAAACGCTGGTCTATTAGGCGACGTCATACTGGTTACCGGTCCTCTGATTGGACAGCGCGCTGCAACAGAATGACCAATAGGAAACGGACACAATGCCAAATCAACGCCTTTTAATGGTAAAAAATAATAATAATAAAAACACGATTTGAAATAACAACACAATATATTTTAAATCGTAAGTAATCACAAAAATTGTTGAATTGAAAAATTAAATGGTTATATCTGCAGCCACGAGAAATATAATATTTTCCCGTATTATTCAAGCGCGGCGGTTGGTTTATACCATGTTCGGTTTACAGGGGTGGAAGTTTTCTATTACTTAAATAGTTGACGCTTAATTCAAGTTAGTGAAATTAATTATTTGTTAATGAGATATCACAGAATAAATCTGTTTACGGTTTTGAATTTTCGATTGAAATCGATCGCTATTAGGCGTCGGCGCAAAAAACGCTCCCCCTATTAATTTAGTCGAAATGGGTTTCGTCTGTCTGTCCCGGAAGTCTCGCGAGCGCTTTTGGTGACGCTGCATACGGCGATATGGCGCTACTCCGTAAGTCATTTAACAGAGATTAGAGTCAATTTTCAAAAAGATTCTTTGTGTAAATTTTATCTTGGGAGCAACAAAGCGCTGTTTGTCCTGCGCTGTTTGCATGAAACGTCAAATTTTTTTTTTTTTGTTGCGGGTCCTTAAAGAAATTATCTTCTATCAATTCTATCAATGGCATTTTGCATAATGCTAACATGCTAGTTGACTAGCTAGCCAGTTTGCTAACTAAAATGTGTCTTTAAATATTGTTTGAGAATTTTACAAACTGTAATTAGCTCCAAACTGCAGTATATGTATATGTTTTTTAAAATATTTATACTTATTTCTCTGTCAGCAGGGATATATTATCTGTCTATCTGCATTCCATATATAGTGCACTTGTGGTGAGGTATTTGGGTCAGAGCTGTGCGTTAAGTACTTCCTAGTACCCTCAGACAGTAACTTCTGATAAGGTGTCATTTATTTAATCAGTAGTGAATACATTTTCATGTCAAAAACAGATGCATGTTTAATTCTTGTGTTTATTATTAAAGTCTCAGGCGTTGTATAGATTTTCCAACGTATGTACGGTATGTTTACTGATATTAATGTAAATGTGCATGTGTGTTGAAAGGTTTGGTCAGCATTGTGCTCTCCATCCTGGCTCTCGGAGCCTGGGCTCTCAAACCAACCCACCACCTGACCGCTTCGGATGTGGACAGACTCCAGGGTGTCCTGGAGCAGCCGTTCACAGACCTGAAGTCGGCGTACTTCTCGATCGTCGGCCTGAGCAAGTTGGGAGTGTCCGTGCCTGACTCAGATGTGAGCTTGAATAAATATCACAGGGATATCTTTCAAACACACTTATTTATTGCATGTCTGTTAACGGTTTATTCTTTTTATGTTTCCAGGAGGCTTGCCATTTCATTACGTCCAACCTGGATTCTTCAAGCATCGAATCTCTGTTTTATGTGGCTGAGGCCAGTCGAGCGCTTTCCTCTTGTGAGGTATGAATGTAATTTTTTTGTTTTGTTTGTTTTAAGTCATTTCTTGTATAAACTGTCTAATGAAACACGGATAACTCTCTTGTGAGTGGGATTTATTTCCCCTTTGAATTTGATCTTTGACAGATCCGCATGTCGAACGAGACTCGGGATTTGCTCCTCGCCGCTGTAAGTGAGGACTCCACCATCTCGCAGATCCACCATGCTGTGAGCACGCTCAGCTCTCTGGGACTCCCTCTGGCATCGCAAGAGGTGGTCAGTGCCCTTAAAGCACGCATCGGAAAAGAGGACAATGTCGTGGCGTGAGTAAATGCTCGCCTTGTTCTTGGGTACCGATATTGAGTATATGCAGACGCAAACAAAGTATTCAGAGGACCAATCCCCATAAACGGGGGGGGGAGGAGGAGGACTGTCATAGTTCAGCAACTCTAGTTTTCTAAACATGAACGAATGTGGCTTCTGTAGTAGATCCTCTGTGACAGTTTATCCAATCACACACATTTATGTCAGTTATTCAGCTGATCGTAGCTCATCACATGAGGCTAGCTGTAGGACTTTAAGTCATAAAGGTGAGCGCTTTCGCCCCGTTCAAGTTCATGGTCCGGCGTGAGTGTGTGGGTTGCAGGCTTTGCCAGCTATGCCCCCCTCTCTCTCTCTCTCTCTCGCTCTCTCTCTCTCTCTCTCTCTCTCTCTGGTTACAGCAGTTAGTGAAAGCACAAAGAAACACACATAAGTAGACTGTCGGTAATAAGACACGGGTGAGAATCATCACGCATTCTGTCCTCACCCGATGCTCGACCACGCCCCTTAACAAATTTTAGTTAAGTTCCCATGATGCAGGAGATGTATGCAGCTCAATTTGCATGGAAATTAGTGGTGAGAGGCGTGACAAAAACATTGTCCCATAATACGGATTTTACCATAACAAACCCAAAAATGGTGAACCACAAATAGCCCCGCCTACATGTCCAGTTAAATGTAAAATTTAAATGCTTAGGTAATTAACCCTTTTCCACAGTACACTGGGGTTACATCGCGCCGGCGGAATGGAAATCGACTTATCGGACATTTTCAGTCAGCATAAACAAATGAATTATCGCCGCAGGTCTGTTATAAGATAAGTCAGGACACTGTTGGGTTTCTGTGTATAGAGTATCATTGTATTTAGCTGCTGCTGAGCAGGGGGATGGGGATGGGAAAGGGGAGGGGTGTGAGCCCACTGCTGGACAAACAATTCACACCTCTCCACAATAACATTAGTACAGAGATGAAACGGACAGCACAGCTAAAGCTTATTTGATAGTAAGACACCGTATACAACTGCAGCAGTAAAATTATAATATTCTGCACATTTGTTAAAGCCTTGAGTTTCTACTTTCATATGAGCCATCAGTTACTACTGTGGCGTGTGACATCACAAATGAACAGGGGACCCCTAAAACCAGTAGAAATTAAATTTTTTGGTCTCTCAAATTCACTACTTTGCTGCCCTCTACTGGGCAAAGTGCGTATGACATTACATTATCTACATGTTTCTTAGGCTGGATGATATAATACTGATATGCTCAATTGTCACAATACAGTGTTTTCAGAGTATCATCAGTGCATTTTGTAACTCCACATTGAGAAGCAGCGGACTGGACGTTAAATTTTTTATAGTAAAAGTAATTTACCGTCCATTTTCAGTCATGTCTGCAGACATTAAATATGACTGAAACCATTTTTTTGTAGGATAGAATAAACATCTTACTTATTGTACAATGAAATAAGTAATTCATATAGTTTGTTAAAGCAGCTCTACTATTTAACTGGCACTTTAAATGTTCTGCAAATTTTTCAAGTATTGTGATAGGATATAATTTAGAGCCAATTTATTATTATTATTATTATTATTATTGCTATTATTATTATTATTAAATGCCGTATTGTTTATTTTGGTGCTTCATTGATGTATCTGGATATTCTTTTAGTCTGGGTAGAGCATAATAATGTGATATAAATTTCGGTTCCGTATAAGAACACGCAGATGCATTGCCATCATTTTTGACTCTGAATTCAACACCTTTATCCAGTAAATTAATTTCTAGCTAAAGTTCTTGTGTTTGTTGTGTGTACACAGCATCATTCATGCTCTGCAGACGGCCTCCCGTCTCTCTCAGCAGGCCGAACTCGGAGAGATCCTGGAGGAAATCGAGGTGAGATGATTGAAGTCAGGCTCCAGGTGGCGCTTTAGCACAGAATTAGAAACTCAACTTGAAGTCCATACATTCCCCCCCCCCCGTATCAATACACTAACGCTGAAGGCTTTCTTTTATTCTATTACCAAAACACACGTTTTATTTTCTGAACGTGTTGTGTGTCACATGCAGGATCTGGCTGCTCGGCTGGATGACCTAGGGGGCGTGTACCTACAGTTCGAGGAAGGTCTGGAGGCCACTGCGCTGTTCGTGTCTGCAGCGTACGCTCTGTCCGATTACATGGAGGTGGACCCTCCGTTGAAAGAGGTGAGACTCCTCACTGTATGTCTGTAGGGGTTGAATAAGGAATAAAACACTTGGGAGTGTGCTGTTAGGGAAATAATCGACGATTAAGTGGTGTGATGAAGCACAGTTACTGTTACCATCTTGAAGTTGATTATTTTCCTATAAGAGCACATCTTGAAGGACCTTATTCCTCTTATACTACAACAGTTTACCAACAATTACGATCTGTTATTTCTTACACATCATACTTTTTATCCACTTTTAGTTGTGGAATGTCCATGAAAGAAGTTACTTCCTGTTCTCACTTATGTCATAGTGACTATAAATAGTCCTTCCCTTTTTTTAACTCGCTCATGTGGAGCGTCTGCTAAACAAGTCTCTCTGAATGAGTTGTTACTATAGAAACGATAACGTATTAGAACAAGCGCGTTAATATAAACATGTTTTGCAGCTGCACTACTAGAAAGATTTATCACCTTCTGACCAATCAGATTTGAGAATTCAGCAGCACTGTGGTCTAGTAGTTTGTAATCACCTGAATGTGGAGATAAATGTTGCTTCGTGTTGTGTTGTTGTTTTCTCAGGACCAGGTGATCCAGCTGGTGAACTCGATCTTCAGTAAGAAGTCGTGGGAATCTGTGTCTGAGGCGTTCAGCGTAGCCAGCGCCGCCGCCGCTCTCTCCAACAACCGCTTCCACAAGCCGGTCATCGTTAACGCTCTGGGCTCTGCGGCCGTCTCGCACAGCCAGCCTCTGCTGCAGGTACACACACCGTTAACACGCTGGAAGAAGACATCTTAAGCTTTCATCTACATTTTGAGGATTTGCAGTTTGGCACAGGAAAAGCCAGAGTGCCAGAAAGTCTCAATTTAAAGGCACTTGAAATAGTTTGGAAGCCCAGAAAATGTTTGGATTGTGTTCTGTTTCCTTTTCATGATGCACTTAACAATATTTAGAATTAGCACAAAATATCGAATGCAGAAAGTTTGAAACGTGTCTGAAATGACAAAAGGGCAAGAACCACGGAGTAGTACGTCAAAATGAAACCCCCATATGGGAGATCTGGAATATGCCAAGAAAATCGTTTTGTTGTTACTTTACCTGTTTGTATACCTCTGTTATACCTCGTATACCTGTTTGTATATGGTTTTACAGAGCTCTACTGATCCACTGGTAATTTCTCGAAACTCAAAGATCTATTCCCCCCCCAGGCAAGTGAAAGCTCCGATGTGCTGCCCAGTCCCACGTTCTGCTCGCAAAGAAGTAGTCCAATTAACAAGGCTAAAAAGAGCCACTAGCATAATTAAACATATATTTACGACAAGTTAATTATGTGCTTTTATAGAGACTATGGAAATAAGCGAGGACTTGAATCGCCGGGAGGGGCGACATTTTGTACCTGCAGTCTTGTGATATTGTCTCTGCTGAGAAGCGTGGCATTCATGCCCTAAACAAAAAGGCAGACAGTCTTTGGTCATTGTTTCGAATGTGACCTGCGACGTTCTCTCGCAAGAAAAACGTCATTTGAGTCAGACTAGCATCTTTATTTTCACTCTGTGTAATTAATAATGATTAAATTGTTCCAACAGACAGCGCCGTCCTCGCTTCATGTGCGTGGTGCAGCAAGTGATGGGATATGGAAAAGAGTAGCGCACCACACAGTATCGAGGTGCTTTTCACCAACGAAAAGTGTAGAACTAGTTGGAACCAGTCGTGTTACATTTAAATGCGCATATTAAATGAAAATTTTCTTTGGGAAATTCAATAGGAATAGGTCGAGATCTTTCTCTGGGTGTTGAATGAGTGAATGTTTAAAAAAAAAAAAAAAAAAAAAAAAAAAAAAAACCCTCACTGGTGACCCTTATATCAACATCCTACTGAACCATCTGTGAATGAACTGGCCAAAAGTATGTGGACACCTGACCATCACACCCAAATGTGGTTCTTCCCCAAACCGTTGCCACAAAGTTGGAAGGTCAGAATTGTATAGAATGTCTTTGTGCGCTGTAGCGTTAATTTCTCTTCTCTGGAACTAAGAGGCCCAAACTTGTTCCAGCATGACGATGACCCTGTGCACATGAAGGTCCACGGTTTGACAAAGTTTGAGTGGAAGAACTCGAGTGTCGGCCGCACTGAACACTTTTGGGACGAACTGGAACACCGACTGCACCCCAGACCTACTCACTCAACATCAGTGCCTGATCTCACTAATGCTCTTGTGTCTGAATGAACACAAATCCCCACAGCCACGCTTCAAAATCTAGTGGAAAGCCTTCCCAGAAGAGAGGAGAGTATTATGAAAGTAAAATGGGAACTAAATCTGAAATGGGATGTTCAAGAAGTACATAAGGAGGTGATGGTCAAGTGTCCACAAACTTTTGGGCATATAGTGATCTGTTTGTCCCGGGCACCCTGGATAGTGATCTTTTGTCTAGTGGGTTGGTTTTTCAAGAGCCTGTCCTTCTGTGCTACTACAGTCAGTGTCATGGCAGATTGAGATTAAATAACTAAGAAAATCAATGAGTGTGATTATTTTGTATGTCCCTAGTTGATTGAGTGGATCATGATTTTAACATGGACTTCTGTTTTGTAATGTTAAATATAACAACACACTTTAAAAAAAATTCTATACTGGGTTAGTAAGGATTACACTGTTCATATAATCAAGATTTTAATTGTTTTTTTTATTGTGATTAATTGTGTGTGTGTGTTACAGCTCCAGGTGACTGATGTCTTGTGCCAGCCTCTGAGCTCGGCCAACGTACTGGTGGAATCGGCTACCTCTGTGTCCTCCAAGGCTGTAGTCCTGAGTCAGACCCCCTTCACCCTACACGAGTACGTTCCTGACGTTCGCCTTCTATCTGACACGTTGCAATTGCAGATCCTGTACTAGGGAATTAGAAATGACTGATTTATCTGACATTCATTATTTGCTGCTGGTTGCCATGGCAACATTCAAAGTGCTGTAGTTTTACTTCTGAAAAACACTTCTGATCCCCCCCTCTTAAAATTTTTTTATATATATATATATATGTATATATATATATGTATGTATGTATGTATGTATGTATGTATTTTTTTTTTTTTTTTTGTTTATTTTGTTTTAGTGACATTTTTGAGCTGAACTTCATGGCCAGCCAGCCTGCGAGCGGTTACTACCAGTTCTCCATCGCCGTCACCGGAGACAGCCGTCTGGTGGCCAACCAAATTGACGTAAGAGGATTGTTTGATAATATATGACGATAAACTCGATCACAATGTAACCACGCAACACGAGCTCCTGTGTTTTTAAAAAAGAAAAAGAGGTTAGAAAATTTCTCCCTGAAGCTTTGACTCTTAATTGTTTAAATGACTGGTGATTCATTCTTCAACGAGGCTTTTAAAAAGCAATTATTTAGTCCCTGTTCTGTCAAAATGTCAAAGCAGACGGTCAGAGGTCAAAGTCTTGTCTTTTGTAGGCGTCTGAACCCTGAACAATATGCTGTCACGTCATTCAGTTCACCACACAAAGCCCTTTCTCTTGAACCATGTAATATTTTTTTCCAGTTTCTCAAATTTAATGTTCCACACAACCCCCCCCGTTAGCTCAAGGTAAAAGTCTCCACCAAGGTAGCCATCAACAACATGGACCTGTCTATGGTCGACAAGGACCAGAGCATCGGTGCCAAAACCACTCGGTGAGATCCTCCTCCATCACAAGCATCTAATATGATCCTAATCTTTTCACTTATTTAGATATATTACCTGATTTTATTTATTTATTTATTTATCTATCTATCTATCTTAGAGTGGACTATCCAAACAAAGCCAAGACCTCCTTCTTGGCTGACAGCCACCAGAACTTCGCTATGACCTTCCAGCTGGTGGACGAAGCCACCGGAGTGGAGCTCACACCTCATCAGGTACGGCTTCGAACCTCACTATCTGACGTTCACACGTTTAATGCTGGTGGTATTCACAAAACAAAAATGATCAGAGGAGGAACTGTGGTCTCTGGAGCATCCAGGGTTTTGTAAACAGGAGGGAAAAAACTAACATGGACCACCATCATGTAACCAATCACGATGAGGAAGCGCCTCTGCTTAAAACTCAGCACTTGCGCGCGCGCACACACACACACACACACACACACACATGCATGCATGCATACACAAGCCCGCGCGCATGCACGCACATGGCGCAGGTGCTCACTGTAGGGTCCACTCACTCATTCTCTACTCTTAGACTCTCCTCAGTCTTTTTTCTTTCTCTTTTTCCGTCTTTCTTTTTATCGCTGCCAGCATTTACACATTTTGTATAGGAGCATCGGAATATGCTGATTACACAAAATACAGTTTTCTTGTTTTCTCTCCAATAAAAATGGGAGATAAGCCAATCAACATATGAATCTAGAATGTTGACAGTTGTGCAGGTGTTTTGAACTCATGAATATTAACACCCTGGAATCCCTGCCTCTTTTCTTTCTTTCTTTCCTCCCTTTCTTTCTCTCTCTCTCTCTCATTCCTCTTTCTTTCCTCTCTCTCTCTCTCTCTCTCATATTCTTCTTTCTTTCTCTCTCTCTCATTCTTTTCTTTCTTTCTTTTTCTTTCTCTCTCATTCCCTTTTCTCTCTCTCTCATTCCTTTCTTTCTTTCTCTCTCTCATTCATTTCTCTCTCATATTCCTCTTTCTTTCTTTCTCTCATTCCTTTCTTTCTTTTTCTTTCTTTCTTTCTCTCTCTCTCATTCCTCTTTCTTTCTTTCTTTCTTTCTTTCTCTCTCTCTCTCTCATTTCTTTCTTTCTCTCTCATTCCTCTTTCCTTCTTTCTTTCTTGTGTATTTCATTCAATAAATGGGCTATAGAAGAAGTTTTTTTTTTCTCTTATCATATGTATTACTCTGCTGCATTAACAGTACGTTTGCTATTTTGTATTTAGTGTAGTTTGATGTTGGTGATAATTAACAAGGCAGGCGTACAGTCTACTAATCAACTTCATTGATATTCACACTCATTTTCTCAATAAAGGGAAACTTTAACGTATGAAATTCTCAGTCAAACGGTCAAATCGCTTAAAACTGATGTTATGTAAATAAGCTCGAATAGGCTTTAATTTCTGCTTTCTGATTGCCTCTTGTTCTCAGACCTTCGTCAGGCTCCATAACCAGAAGACCGGGCAGGAAGTGGTGTTTGTGGCTGAGCCGGACAGTAAGAACCTGTACAAGTTTGAGCTGGACACAGCTGAGAGAAAGACCGAGTTCGACTCCATCTCGGGCACCTACGCGCTCTACCTGATGGTGGGAGACGCCACGCTGGATAACCCGGTCTTATGGAACGTGGTATGGAAACTAATGGAGTGGTACTGAGTGACTTCTTCAGCTTATTTGACAGTTGTCCTATGTCCCCTAACCCTTTAATTTCTTCAAAGGCGGATGTTGTTCTCAAGTTCCTTGATGAAGAGGCTCCGTCTGCGGTTCAGTCAAAGAACCTGTATGTTCCCAAACCAGAGATTCAGGTCAGTATTAGGCTTGTTATAACATTATTATAACGATGTTACAAGCACAAAGAGAATGAAAGAGGATTGTTGTGACATTGAGTGAATGACACCATTTTGGCCACTCTTCAGCTATTCTAGCGCTGTGTCGATGACATGACTAAATATTGAATGTTGTTATTACTCGGTCTTTCTGTCTAGCATATGTTCCGTGAGCCAGAGAAAAGACCTCCTATTGTCCTGTCCAACACCTTCACCGCACTCGTCCTCTCTCCCTTCCTGCTGCTGCTCATCCTGGTATTGACATTTCTCTGTTAATGATGAAATATTGCACAGACAAGAATTTCAACACGTCTTGAGAAAATGACAGAAACCGTGTTTAGTTATTTACAATGAAAGGGTGGTTTTGAATTCTTGCAATAACTAATCATTTTGAAGTCTGATTACAACTCCTTAACACCAGTTTTATCCAACTTTCCAACGCAGAAAATGTAATTGACTTAAAAAAAAAAAAAGGAAACATCAACATAACCACAGATTATACCTTCTAGAAATGTCCCTGAAAGCGCAAATTCCTACCTTCATTTGTAAAGCTTCATTTACAAATGCTGACGGATACACCAAGGCGTTATAATGAAAATCTCAAAATAAACAACAGATTTCAACCTCTTCCCACTAGACTTCCTTTTTAAGCGAGTTTGGAATAAACAGGTTCGAAAGTGTTTGTGATGATCAGACCTGAGGGAGAGATGGATGGATAGAGATTAGACAGAGTAACTAGATGGAATACTCGGTCATTATTCCTTTTAATGTCACTAGATTGGGCAGTTTCTGACTCTTTCTTTCAGTGTTTCAGTGTTTTATCAGCGTCTCTTTCTGTGCAGTGGTTCAAGTTGGGCGCCAACATTTCCAACCTCAGTCTGTCCCCCAGCTGTGTTCTCTTCCACGTCGGCCATGCTGGTGAGTGCACGAAAATGGGCATTGGGTCTGATGTTAACAAATAAAAGGAGCTGAAGGAGATCATGCAAAGAATAATTTGGTCATTTCTGATATTACAATTCAGGCCACAAAAGACTTTTTTTTTTTTTTTTTTTTTTTTTTTTTTTTTTCCCCCCCATCAAATACAATTTTTATGTTGACTTTTTCATGATCTTAAAGATTCGTTGTATCCCAGGTTTTGTTTTGTTTTTTACCTAAATGCATTCATATATTCTTCTTGTTTCTCTGTGCTTTGCGATACAGCCATGCTGGGCCTGATGTACGTGTACTGGACTCAGCTGAACATGTTCCAGACTCTTCAATACCTGGCCATCCTCGGAAGCCTCACGTTCCTGGCCGGGAACCGCATGCTGGCCCAGAAAGCAATTAAAAGGTACAGAGTGATTCCTTTTTTTTTTTTTTCCTCTCTTTTTCAGTTCAATCTGTTAATGAGGCACACCTTCGTACACATTATTCTATGTAGAGAAGACGTTACGAATTAATTACATTAATGATATTTTCCCCGCGAGTTACCGTAGTGCCACATCAAGCTGTTTCCGTTACACATTTGTCGCTGCACTGTTCGCTGGTAGATGGTAGACAGTCCCTCAATATTACAACCAGTTTTGTAGTCAAGCGCTCCAATACAATGTTTGAACAGTTTAAAAATGTTAGTGCTACAGATTCTAAAATGATTTTGGAGGCAAAACTAGGAAACTGATTGAATAAATGAAGTAGTCAAGCAAGCATACGGGATTACGAGTAATCTAAAAATTAAAAAGGGAACGCTACTTTATGCATTTGTTCCTTGAAAATTGTTACTTTTGGCAAAAAATTTTATTTATTTACCCACATGTCCCTGATATTTTGCTTGCTTTCACATTTCTTCCCTGTGATCCATGAAAAATCCTCAATCTTCACGTTATACTGAATCCCAAAATAGCTTTCTATTATCTATAGTATGCTCTCTCTCTCTCTCTCTCTCTCATTTATACACTGTACTATTAGTACTGTGCAATAGTTTTAGGCACCCTATTGTTTTTTTTAATACAAACTTTGTTATAGATTTTATTTTATGACGTGTACATTATGAAGTCAGTACAAAAACATTTTAGATTCCCAAACATTAGTTTTCTAGCACAAAATTAAATGTTAAAGAAAAAAAATTTGTATGTCATTAAAGAAAGCAGTGTATTACGTAAGAGACACTTTTCAGACCAAAAAAAAAAAAAAACACAATGAAGGCTGCTGGGTTTTGCTGCAAAAATAAGAAGTGAGTGCGAAAGTCAAAGTGGCTGGTTCTGCAAGATGCTCAATAAAACTTACCAGCTCATTTCCTTATAAAACTGCGCACACTGTACCGGAGACTACTATTTTTATTTTTATTTTTGTCTCACACCAAATATTGACTTTGTTTCATTTACAAAAAATGCTCTTTTTCTTTACTGCTCTTTATTTTAAATGAAGAAACATTTAATTTCATTATTTTGAAGGCAAAAAAAGGGAAACAAAATCCCCACTTTTTGAATTATGGCATCTGACAGAAAATGCCCTCAACATTCTTCCCAAAGATTAAAGTATTGGCACCCTTGACTTGGTAATGCAAATAAGTTATATGCCTTTTTAAAAAAAATTTTTTTTAGAAATATTAATTGACCTGACCTTGACCGGCTTTCTGCTGGGTTCTGTACATTTGCAAACACATTATAAACTGTTTTATTCATTTCACTGTGCTAATAATTTGTGCCTTGCAGAGCCAAGGGTGCATAAACTTTTGCATACAGCCGTATATACCTACCCCCTATTCCTGCTGTAACGTTTCCTCTTTTTATCCCTGTCTGTTCTTTAGTGCTTTAACTATCATGTTTGCTGCTTTTTTCTCTTCTTTCTTTCCTTCCCCGTCCTCATCCTCCAGGATCGCCGCTGAGCAGAGTAGTAGGTTGGCTAAGTATAGGAGTCTGCGGTGAAAGCCCAGTTTATTTAAACAAAGCCCAGTCTCCCAAGCTGAAGTAAGGCTCTGCATCCAGAGGACAGCATGGTGTCCTTTTCACCACCGTAGTGCAAAGTGCATGGCTGTGTGATTGATCTGCTGCACCATTCATTCGTGAACATGTTTTTACATCAGCTTCAGCGTGTTCCTCGTGAACAATTGTGTCTTCGACAGGCGTGCACTAACGAGTCATTTTCAGACACTGGCAGCTTGTAGTAGTAAGGAAGCTCCTTTTTGCTACCAAAACCAATTCGCCAGGTCATAATTATTAGCAGATTTCTGAGAAATTACATAAACCTTCTGAACTAAAACATGCTCATGTCTGCATTCTTGTTTTTCAACACACCAGACCGTCTGTAATTAGGCATCAAATGTGAATTAGTAAGGGACCGTCGTCAAAGTGTGTAACTCTGCACACAGAATTTGTGTAAAAAAATGCAAAATTCTGCTCATAATGATTTAAGAGGATGTGAAGGTGGTGATGGGGGTGTGTTTATAAAACATTCCGGACCAGAAGTGTTTTTTTTTTTTTTTTTTTGTATGTCAGAGCTGCTGCTGTTAATAGAAAATGAATCAACAGCTTCTGACCAATCAGAATCAAGAATTCAACAGCGCCGTGTGTAATGTTCAACATTGACCTACAGTAACCTGCAAAAGAGCAGTGAATCACAGACTAACCAAAAGTAATCTTAATTTGCCTGATTTAAAGACGGTGAGAGATTTTTGTGAAAACTGTTCACAATATGAATGTAAAAACAGCCAAGAGAGCAGAATTGGCTGTGATTTCTTGGTGAGAGGGGCGTCCTCTCTCTATCCTGTCAATCACAGAGACACTAACCAATCTGTGGGCTCATGTATGCGGAAGAGGGCAGATCGAGCTTTATTCTGAGTGTAGAGACGAGTGTGTTTTTCTAGTGAAGACCGTTTCACAGCCTGGTTAAATGCCGCTGGTGTCGGAAGCGCAAACGCTGCGCAAAGGTAGAACATAAAACCAACTTGTTTTTGTGTTGTATTATAAAAGTTGAAGTTTCTCATCATGCCTATGCGTTTTGTGTTTGAAGTGGTAGAAAGTGGGCTTCCATGTTTTAAGAGATTTGTAATCTTGTTCAACGTCGTGTCTGAAAAGTGCATGGACGCTTTAAAATATTTATCCAGTTTAATTCACTTTTTAAAATTTTTTTTTTTTTTTTTTTTAAACAAATTCTCTTTCCTCTTTCAGACACGAAGCTAAATGATCACGGAAAGCGGTCGTGAGGAGGCTGGAGCTTCATTTTGTTCTCGTCTTTGTTTAAGTGAAGAAATCTGGCACGAAAGCATCAGTTCGATGGAAGCGGAATGGCATGAGTCTGCTGTGACGGCTCCTGACAGTTTATTGGACTGTTCCCCCTCCCAAAAAAAAAAAAAAAAAGATGAAATCAAATCTGAAAAGCAGAATGCAGTTTGATGTTTTCATTACTTTTCTTTAAAAAAAAAAACAAAACAAACAACTGAATGCACTGTAAGTGATCCATTGGGGTTTTGACATGATTTGTTGCTGGTTTTGTTCAGGTGGTTTTTCCCTCACAGCAAGCTGTAAAGATTCTTCCTTTGTGGTTGTAATGTGTTTCCCAAATTCTCCTTCAATAGGAGGTTTGGATTTTTGTTGATCAGTTTTATTTCTCATGTCTGTACGGACAGCACGTGTGCCGATTTAAAAACAAAACAAAACAAAACAAAAAAAAAAAAACAGCTCGTACCACACTGAACGCTCATCTCACCAAACCGTGTTTTTGGTTTTGTAAAGAAAAAAAAATTAAATAAAAAGAAAAAAACAAACTCCAGCATGTTCTTTGTTCTCAACTTTTAACTGACTAAACTGCTAAAAACACATCACTGCTATATATGTATGTAAATATATATTAAAAGAATGAGTTGTATTAGTCAGCATTTATTAGATTGACATAAATTGCTAAACAGCTCAGCATTTCTGATTAATTCAGAGGGATCTTTTTGCATAAATCCATTTTTACTAGCAAACCACGAGAAAGCAACACACCGACGCACTATTTTCTGCGTCGAGTCCCTGGACATTTCCTGTTCGTCATTCCACAAGCACAGCCGCTGCACTGAAGACTGAAAGAACAACGAGGGGAGGGGAAAAAAACGTTAGAGAAACAAGATAAACGGCAGTGTGAAGAATAAAGACAAAGGCGCGCTCCATTCTGAAGTGTTCGAGACTGTCCTTATCCCTCTGAAGGTGACGACGTCCATAAAAGTCAGTACAGGTGCGTCTCAGAAGATTAGAATATTGTATTGAGTGCATAAATTCACATACTTTTCAGAAGGTCGACGTTTCTGTATTATAAATTCTTTATTCTGATATTTTGAGATACTGGATTTTTAACATAGGAAGAGCACAAAGGCAGATACATGAGATTTTTATAACACATACTACAAAAGAAAGCATTAATGATATCAAATGATCCTCTACATCCACTTTTTTTTTAAACGAATTTGAACGATTGCCATAGGGAAGATGCTATAGGGTACCTGGGGCAACTAAAAATATTTTTAAGAGATCATTTATTCCTTTGTTTTTTTGAACAATCGCTGAATATCTGAATTGACTTTATGTGCATATATGTTATGTGTTTATATCTATAAGCTGTATGTATGTTATTGCCACCTGTGGGGGAGCCACAGATAAATTTCCATGCAAATGGACAATAAAGATGATTTATTATTATTATTATTATTATTATTGATGTCATTGAGCTGTAAGCCATAATCATCAAGATTAAAACAAAAAAAGATATTCTAATTTTTTGAGACGCACCTGTATGTAGTCAGTGTATTAGAGAAGGTGATTATCAGTACATGTGACAATGAGTCTTCATAATTAATTAAATCAGACACAGCAGCACAATAACGTTAATTCCTTCTGTACATTTGTACTGCCG
The DNA here is from genome assembly GCA_023630585.1 of Cranoglanis bouderius. Lineage (NCBI taxonomy): Eukaryota > Metazoa > Chordata > Actinopteri > Siluriformes > Cranoglanididae > Cranoglanis > Cranoglanis bouderius. Next base: position 3,637,354 of record CM042572.1, read on the forward strand.
TGCTGATTTAACAATAGATTTGATAAAATCCAATGCAAAAATAATGTTAGAAGGTAGAGCTGGATTTCAAGGAACAATTTCAGCCATAATCTATCAAGGCAGAACAATCACTGACCAAAATAGACTCCCAAAGAGTCATCTGGGAGCCGACGGAGTCGACTCTTCTTCGGCGAGCTGAGCCAAATCAACAACTCGCTGAAAGGCTACAAATGTTTTTCATCACTTTGGTTTGAAACCAACCTGAAATCCGATACTGTGGGCGTGTCAATTCAGAATGTTAGGTTTACAGAAAGGTTACCTAAAGCCTCGACGTCCCCTCTGCTGCTCCCTGTAGCTGTGTTCCCTCTCAATGGACATCAGGTCCTGCTTGTACGTGTCTTCAAAAATTCCCGCCTGCCGTTTTACGTAGCGTTCAGATTCTGGCCTGGTTCTGAACAAACAACAGTCACGATGTTTTCACATTAGTCTTTAGAGCAGTGGACACCAACACTCTTCCTTGAGATCTACCTTCCTGCAGGTTTCATCTCCAGCCAAAATCGAACACACCTGTTTTAGATGATCAAGAACTTCTTACGGCAACGATTAGATGGTCAGGTGGGCACCATTATGGTTGGAGCTAAAGTCTTCAGGAAGGTAGATCTCAAGGAAGCAGGTTGGTGACCACTGCTTTAGAGAGAATAATGATTAAGGCTGTGTTCCAAATGCGTACTACTAATACTAAACATATTACACAGTATGTAAACCATATAAATAACTGTAGTGTGCAAAAACTGTAGCCAGATTGGTCATAATGGCCTAATGCACAATGAAATGTGGCTTCAATCAATCAATCAATCAATCAATCGATCGATCAATCGATCGATCGAAGTGACAAAAATGGTAACAGTAACATCCAGTTTTGCTTCAGACAAGTGTTATTGCACCATAAGATATAAGAGCCAATCACAATTAAATATGCAAATGAAGGGGACGGTGTCCTATACGTTTGTGGACATTCACATATTTACGATTTACATAATGATAGATTCTGTATTTTATTTTAATTATTTTTTTTTTATGAGGTCTAATAGCATTTTTTTATGGAAACACCACACAAAACATTACACAATATAAAATATACGTATACTCACCAGCCATTTTATTAGGAACACCTGTACACATGCTTATTCATGCGTCTAATGTATCTAATCAGCCAAATCATCATGTGGCAGCAGTGCAATGCATTCAAATCATGCAGATACAGGACAAGAACCTCAGTAAATATTCATGACATGGTTGTTGGTGCCGGTTTGCGTATTTCAGAAACTCCTGGGGTTTTCACTCACTCTAGAGTTTACAGAGGACGGTGTGAAAAAACCATCCAGTGAGCGGCAGTTCTGCGAACGGAAAGCGTCTTGTTGACGAGAGAGGTCAGAGGACTGGTTCGGGTTGACAGGAAGGCCGCGGTAACCCAGTCAACCGCTATTTACAAACGCGGTGAGCAGAAAAGCATCTCAGAATGCACAACACGTTCGAACCTTGAGGCTAATGGGCTATAACAGCAGAAGGGTTCCGCTCCTGTTAGGCGAGAATAGGAGACATTTTATCTCATTCTGATGTTTGATGTGATACAGCACCTGTATCTGCATGATTTTACGCACTGAGTTGTTGCCACATGATTGGCTGATTGGAAAACTGCATGAATGAGCAGGTGTACAGGTGTTTCTAATAAAATGATGAATGAGGGTGTACCATCCCCATAATGAACAAATGATGAATATACAGTAAATATCACTTTACCCAGATCCTTTTCCTGTAATAGTCTGGAGGAATTTTCTAGCAGATATTTGACCGAGAACCTTGCGGTAGCTGTTCGTGAAGATGGCGTCCGCATGTCTCCCAGACCTGAACACGCAAATAAACAACATGAACGATTATGGACAGGCATATTAATAATTTCACATTTTATCCCAGGATTCATCTAAACCAGACCTCCAGCTAAAAAAGAAATAGGTACATTTTTGCAGTGGCAGCTTTTACAGAGAACTACTTCATGACGGTTAAAAATTACGAACGGTGCACTTTTGGAGGTTAATGAACAGGAGGACTGTGTGCAGAAAGACCTGAACTCGACGTGCTGACTCCGGGCGGATCTGTAGTCTGTCGGGGGCTGCAGGGGGTCTTCCAGCGAGGAGCTCATCAGTATCGCAGTGGCTCTCTGACCAAACCTGGGAAATGTTTCATACAATGTTCATACAACATTATCTGTAACAAATAAATCATTTCATGTCAGATCATTTGACCTAAACAATGGATTTTATTCAGATAACTGTAGGGTAATCGCAGCTCAGTGTTTAAGATTCAGTTAAATCCAGCTAAAAGCAAGGAATCATGGTTTATTCTGCCTCAGACAGTATATACAGTACATCACAAGCTGTTTCTAATCTGCAGAGTGAAGAATGCTGCTGCTGCTAGAATCCTTACATGTACTAAAATAACAAAAGCATCCTTTAAACAGCCTTTACTCATCTTTAAATATCTCCCTGCTCTGTGAGGATGACTGTTTTGAATTAGTCCGCTTTTAATTGCTATGACCACGAGCGCTGGAACTCTCTACCTGAAACAGACTTAACCTTTTAATCCTTTTTAAAATTAAAATAAAAGTGCAATATTATTCATTAATGCATTAAAATTAGTCTTAAAATATCAATTTATTTTATTACATACAAAAGATATTATTCGTTTAACTGATCATTTCTTTTCTCTTTTTTTTTTTGCTTTAATTTCTATTTATTTATTTATTGACATTAGTTTGCTTTGTGTACTTACTTTATTTTATCCTTGTTTGCTTTCCGTATTAAAATGCTTTATTCACTTAAAGAAGAAGAAGAATAGCTGATATCCAAGTTGGAGAAGCCCTGAAAACAGTTTTCTTCTCTTTTTTAATCTCTTATATACAGTACTTTTTTCCCCCTTCCCTTTTAATTTAATCTTTTAATGTTTTTTTGTTTGTTTGTTTGTTTGTTTGTTTTTGCATGTTGTAAAGCACATTTGTTCTAAGGTTCTTTGGAAGGTTAATACTTGTTCAAAAGGGACTCTACCTGAAATCTTTTCTGAAATATCTTCTATTCTGTATTATATAGAATATACCGAATAATACAGAATATCTATACCGTACCGTTAGTGTTCTCCAGATAAGGCAAATAATACTTTAGGTTGTTTTTTTTCTAAGAGTGTATACAAAAATAAAGCAATATATACAATAAAATGTATAAAAATAAAACTATTGAAAGCGATAACTTATAAATGCTACATACATTTATATATTTAATGTATAATTTAAGTAAAAATCAAAACAAACAAACAAATAAACAATTTGCATTCTTCCCTTACTTTTATTGTTTTCAAAATGGTCAAGGGAGTGTTCAACGGGTTTTAACGCTGGCACATTAAATAACACCTTGAAAATTCTCAGCCTATAGTCATTCTCAACCTCTTAACCTTTTTATTCAACCTATAAAAAGCCACCACTGTTCCTTCACACATCCTTTCATGCATTCACACAATGAGGATTCGTTGTGTTCACGCTGACCTTCGCGGAAAAAAAAAAAAAAAAAAACTCACGTGTTTCTAGCACACACACACACACACACACACACACACACACACACACACACACACACACACACACACACACACACACACACACACACACACCAAAGGAAAATGGACAAAAATTGCAATACATTTAAAAAGTAATCAAACTGCCCAGCGCTAGTTAACACAACAAAAGCGCAGCGTCACTGGTCGAGTGGAATGGCCTGTGTGAGGTGCTGGTCAGTAATAATCAGAGCTCAGCCTCTGCAGCTTCTCTCCAGCATGTGTGAGAGGGACAGAGCTTTTGTCTGCTTTTTCTGCCTCATTCACACTCATCTGTGTGAGAGGAGTGTAAGAGCGCGACAATATGGGTGTGTAAAATGAGTCAGAGGATGCAGTAATTAGACTTCAGGTACAAACTCCTAAATTTGGAGTAAAGCACAATGACGAGTGTGTGAGGGTTCGGCTGCGGTGAAAACCCTGGGCAGGAGATTTGGGTGAGGTTCGTCTCGTTCAGATGAGAACGGCAGGCGTTACGAGCTACAGAATATTAATAATAATAATAATAACAATAATTAATAATAATAAGAGGAAGAAGAAGAAGAAGAAAAATGCCACGATGCTACTTTTTCTTTTGCAATAACTATACAGATGACTGAAACTCACAGCTTTTTTAAAAATTAAATTGAACTCTCTCACATGCTAAATATAATAAAGTATTAACTATAAATATAATAAAAATCAATCCTAACAAGAAATATGATCATGTCTCTTATTATGTAAACGTTTCCAGTAAAAAAAAAAAAATAAATCCAATTCCAATCTTTTACATTTGTTACAGGATTAAAATGATTCATAAATGATTCACATGTAAAGCATCAGGTGTACATAAATGAATCATGTGTAAAAAAAAAAAAAATTTTTTTAATTGCATGCCAAAATAAATGAGTCGTGTGTAGAATCACATGAAAGTAAATGATATTTACATTTTACACACATGTGATTCTTTATGCACGACTCATTTGATTTCAAATGCGATTCTTTACACATGATTCATTTATTCAGATGCGATTCTGTACCTGATTCATTTATTTTCACACGTGATGCTTTACATGTGAATCATTTATTTTATCAGACTCTGGGTTACTGATCAGAACGTCGGGGGGGGGGGGGGGGGGGTTAAAGCCCCAGCACTGCCGAGCTGCCACTGTTGGGCCCCTGAGCGAGGCCCCTTAACCCTCTCTGCTCCATGGCTGATCCTGCGCTCTGACATGAAAAGAGTTTCACTGTGCTGTAATGTATATGTTACAAATAAAGCCTTCTTCTTTTTGTATAAAAAAATAAAATAAATAATAATCGTGTGTATTGAATCAAGTGCATAAAACAAATGAATCGTGTGTGTAAAATCACACGGAAATAAATGTATCATGTGTAAAGAATCGCATGTATAAGTAAACAACATGAAAATAAATGAATCGTGTTTGTAGAATCACGTGTGGACATAAATGTATCATGCGTAAAGAATGACGTTAAAAGAAACAAATCATTTGTAAAGAGTCATATCAAATAAAACATTTAAAAAATGAACACGTGAGAATCGTGTGTAGAAATAAAACAAAACACATGCACTATATGTGTAAGATTTCACTTATGAATCATGGGATTTATAAACACGTAAAGTTTGGTAAGGGTAATGTGTTAAAATAAAATGAATACCCATACATTTACAACACATATTAAAAACATGACTAACCAACAAACAAAGAATGATTAAAAAAATAAATAAATAAATAAAATAAATAAATAAAGTCCTGTAAATGTGGGTTTATCCTGTAAAAAGACAACAAACCAGTGGTGATCTTTCTCCTAGACGTGGGGGGGGTGGGTAGAGGGGCGCCAATACATTTAGAGAGAGCAACAGGTGTTTGAGTGAGTATCTGTACACTGAGAAAATTGACCTGACCCAAACTCATACTAACAGCGTAAGCAGAATAAGCAGGTAATAAATTTGCATATGGATGTACCGTAGTGAAGGATAGAGTGGCGTGCAGAGTCCGAGCATCAGCATCCAGCACAGCACCAACACGACAGCTCGCTCCATCATTCTGACCGAGTGGGAAAACCCTGCATGAAAAAAAAGTGCATTTCATTTCGAAAAATGCTGACGACACTGTTTTATTCTCCTCCTTTTCAACATTCACTGCAGTGGACACTGAAAATCAGTTGGCACTCTAACAACAAGGTGATGCTTTTAAAAAAAAACAAAAAAAAACAAAAAAACAACACAATTGTTTGTTTGTCTTGTAATATATATATATATATATATATATATATATATATATATATATATATATATATATATATATATATATATATATTTTTTTTTTTTTAAATTAAAATTGAAATTAGAATAAAACTTAAAATCCATGCAATGTGATCCAAGCAAATAAGGCACACCTATGAGGCATGGAAAATAATTAAGATTAAAAAAAAAACAACAACAACAAGCAGAAGGTCAAGCGTAATGATAAGTTCACCTGGAGGATGAGTGTGAGAGCGGATCCTGGGTGCTCAGTCCTGCAGGTTTGGATGTGAATGAAGGTGCAGCGAGGTGGCTGGGTTACTTGTGATCACGGCGGCGTGTCATCCTCGGCACTGCCTCCTCTTCTCTCCGCTGATGTCAAGAGCAGTGGACGAGTGCGGGAGAATCACCAGCAACAGGCTCCAGAGGCTCCACTGTGTGATGGCTATTCCAGAAAGACCTACTACACTGAGAGACCACTTGATTGCTGAGTTCAGTTCAGTCTCTCTCTCTCTTTCTCTCTCTCTCTCTCTTGTCCAGATAGGATTGCTAACTGCTTTCACCTCCTACAGCATCAGACGCTCGTGAAGGACTTCCATCTGACGTGTTCTCTTACACAAGTTCGTGTGCTACAGCTGAATTTCCTCCGACCGATCCACTGCCATGTCCAGAATGATCGGCGCTCCTGACGGATGATTTTTTTCAGTTTTATTTATTAGTGTGATTATTAATTGTAATCTGATTGATATTAAAATATTACATTTGAAACCGGTGTTTTTTACAGGGGAGAAAGTGCTGCTTAAGAAAACCTTTAGGTTTTTAAAAGAAAACTATACAGTGGCCTCATATATTTATGCTCCGGCTATCAGTCAATGCACGTTCATTAAGGGTGCCAATAATTATGGAGTTTACCCTAGATATCTATTTTCCGTTTCCTCTTACAGCTCTGTAAGCTTTACCACGGTTTAAAAAAAAGACTTCCATCTGAGGAATTCTAATTTTGTTCTTTCTTTCTTTCTATCTATCTATCTACTGTGCCCTCCAAAACTATCGGAACGGCAAGGCCGAGTCATTAGTTTGTGCTGTACTCCGAAGACGTTTGGGTTTGAGATCAAAAGACGGATATGAGACGAGGGTTTAGGATTTCAGCTTTTATTTCCTGGTATTTACATCTGGACGTGTCAAACAACATAAAACATAGAACATTTTGTATCAGGCCACCCAATTTTTAGGCGAGCAAAAGTATAGGAACAGACAAGTCTTGAAGTAAAGAACACGTAATATTTGGTTGCATATCCCTTGCTTGCAATAATCAAGCCTGTGACTCAGTGACATAACCAAATTGTTGGTTTCATCTTTTGTGATGCTTTTCCAGGCTTTTACCGCAGCATCTTTTAGTTGTTGTTGGTTTCTGAGGGTTTCTCTTTTCGGTCTCCTCTTCAGGAGGTGAAATGCTGCTCAACTGGGTTAAGGTCTGGCGATTGACTCGGCCGATCTAAAACCTTCCACTCCCCCCCGATGAAGTCCTTTCTTGAGTTGGCAGTGTGTTTTTGATCACTGACTTGCTGCATGATGAAGTTCCTCCACCATGTTTCACAGATGAGCTTGTATGTTTTGGATCATGAGCAGATCAGTTCATCTCTGTATTTCTTTGCGAATTCCAATCTGGCTTTCTGATTCTTACTGCTCGTGAGTGGTTTTGCATCTTGTGGTACGGCCTCTATATTTCTTCTCTCGAAATCTTCTTCGGACGGTGGATTGTGATACCTTCACCCCTGCCCTGTGGAGGTCGTTGGTGAGGTCACTGACTATTGTTTTTGGTTTTTCTTCACAGCTCCCACAATGTTTCTTTCATCAGCTGTTGTCGTTTTCACGTATTCAGTGTCTGTTGCTCAGCACTCCAGTGGTTTCTTTCTTTTTCAGGACGTTTCCGAATTGTTGTGTTGGATACGTCCAATGTTTGTGCAACGCCTCTGACCGAGCTTCCCTTTCCCGTTTCTTTTCTCGACTTCAAAATGGCTCGCCTTTCTCCCATAGACAGCTCTCTGATCTTCATGTTGGCTTATCCAACAAACGCAGTCTTCACAGGTGAAACTGAAGCCTAAAACCAAGAGTAGATCTTCAGAGCGATTTATTGTTTAAACCTTCAATCTAACAGGACACACCCGGGTAACAAGAAAACAGCGGTCTGTCACGTGTTCCAATAGTTTTGCTCGCCTACAGATTGGGTGGTCTGATACGAAATAGGCTATGTTCGTTTAATGTCGTTTAACACGTCTTGTTCATTTTGTTCTACGTAATTTTTCACCCGATTACATCTATCTATGTTTGAGCAATCTGTGTTACTGAGTAACTACACAATATTTTCTAATTTGTCGAGCGATAAAAATGAATGTGTTTTGAATTTATTTGTACTTAATTCCAAATAAATTACTGAGAACCGGAAAAGAAGAATAAATAAATAATACCAAAAAAAAATCTCTACAAAATAGATCTATCTCTCTGCTCTATACTCCCCACTGAATATACAGACAGATCTCTTTCATTAAGTATATGCCTTAATTTGTTAATTAGTTAATAATTACTTCTAAAAAATAAATTACCAAGAATAATTAGCTAAATTGGCGGAATAATTAGATTAGCTTAGATAAGATTAAAATGAATTAAATTAATTAAATAATAATAATAATAATAATAAGACTCTACAAGAAACAACAATTAGTGGTCAGACCAACCCAGCGTGTGGCTCACTCCAAAATGGCTGCCTTCTACCTACAAAGTGCACTACATTTGTACAACAGCTTCTAAACCTTAGCTACCCTAGATAGTGCACTTTAAGTCATTCTGGAAGCGCCTTGGTAATTCCTGCCTTAAAAATAAAGGTCCTTGATGCATTTATAGCAGTTAATAGCGTGGATTAGCTAGGAAACAAAAATATTTTCTTACTTGCTCAAAAAACAATTGAGTATATATTTAATTTTGGTAAAAGTTAGAAAAGTAAATAAAATAGAAGTTTTTTTTGTTTTTTTTTAAAAAAAAATCCGTTTCAATCCATGAATCGTATTTTTGACTTTTATTTTGAAAAACAGACCTCCGTGGTCATGCTTGAAAATTCATATAGCGAGGTTACATTATAATTATTATTGTTGTTGTTGTTATTTCTAAATATATATATATATATATTTCCATACGTTAGTCTGTAATAGCTCAGCTTAAAAAAAAAAAAAAAAAAGCTGCAACTAATTTGGCCGGAATTTCATAACGGCTTCAAAATTTTTACCTCAGGAATACTCTACAATCTTGTTAGCATCTTTGCTAGGCGGTTAACCTTAGCCAGACACCACTGGGTTATTAACTTCCGGTCCAGGACAGAGTTATTAAAAATAAAATTAATTTTTTAAAAATTATATATTTAATTCAGAAATGAAAGCTGCAGGGAGTCTCAGACTCTTTATGTTTAGCGTTCGTAAAAGTTTATCTCGACGCGCGCGCGACTGCCACCGGCGTTATTGCTCCGCGCGTGCGACTCCAACGGTTACCGTTACAGAGGAGGAGACCAGGCTGAGGGAATTTAAAACTAAACTGTGGTCCGGCCCGGGTTTAACCAACTTTATTAAACATTCTTCAGCAAATAAGAAAAAAGTTCCTGAAGTTGATGAATATGAAGAGCCATATTTTCCAGAAATCTCTGCTGAGGCAAATCAACGCAAAGGTGACAGAACATGCTAAAGACGCTAACTACATTTTCACTAAATAACATGGGTTATGTCCTAAATCGCACTAGCCCACTAAGTAGTATGGCAGAATAGTACGCAACCGTTTGTCACGGTATAAACTGGTGTACTATTTAGACGCTAGTATGCGGTTTAGGACGTAGCTATTGACTTTTAAACACATTTAAAGCTGCAGTGTGTAATTTTGTGTATACTTTTGTCAGATTATTTTCGCTCATGTTAAATTATCACTACTCTTTTACAACAAATGAAACAATTCCTCAATTTATTTTCTTTTTCGGTTTTGTTGTGAGCAGAAAAGGTGATGTCAGATTGTTTTTGTTTTCCCAGCCACAGAAACTGAAGTAAACAACCTGTTTTCAACTTAAATTATTACTACTTTACTACTATATACAGATTATGTGGTAGAAGAAGATGGCATCAATTATTCCTAATATATTACATACAGTAAAACTGACGACATGTTGCTTAGGAGCTTAGAATTGCTTTAGCTTGGAGGCTAACGTTAACCCAAGGGGCGTTACATTTCCGACACACTCGTGAGGCTTTCGGCCAATCACAACGCAACGGGTCAGCTGGCCAATCAGAGCGCACTGGGCTTTTCGAAAGGCGGGGCTTTGGAGAAATCGGAGCGTTTCAGGCAGCCTGGGAATAGAGGCACTGCAATAATGTACATTATTTGACAAATAATGCGTTTTTTTAACATTAAAGCATGTTAACTTATTTTATTACACCCAATAAAAAATAATTAACGTTTAAACACGTTTAAAAATCATGATATGACCCCTTTAAATGACTTCTTTCTTACTCACTTATCCTCATAACTACAACTGCGCCTAGCTATCATGCTACTATTTGGAATGGTAATATATGGGTTGAGGCAAAGCTGTTGGCTCAATTTAAAGCTGCAGTCTGTAATTTTTTTTTTCTTGTCTTATAACTGTAGTGCTTATGTCAATTCAAATTATCATTACTGTGAACAAAGTCTGTGGTGAAAAAATTATGTTGAACTCATCATCTGAGAGATTTAAAAAAACAACAACAAACCTTTTCCTTACTGTTTACTCTTTCAGTTTGATGTGGGAAGGGTTATATTGGAAATAGGTAGTGCTTAATATGTGTATTGATTTTCCTCTCACAACCCTCATTAATTAATATTCAGATTTTTCTGCAAGTGGCTTGCGATAACATACGTCTACCAGAGGAGTTTCCAAATCCAAAAAATCTCAAAAGTTACACACTGCAGCTTTAAATGTGATTTTCAAATTTCAGCAGTGCTTTTAAACATTGACTTTCTTTTTCATTCTCCCCGCAGTGTATTTCGAAACATACGGCTGTCAAATGAACGTGAATGACACAGAAATCGCCTGGTCCATTCTTCAGAAAGGAGGCTACCAGAGGACAGCTGAGCTCTCAGAGGTACCTTTAGCTCTTTTAACAATTTTCACAAAAGTATGCTCCGGTTTGATCCTCATATCTATTAAAATTCCCTCACAGGCAGACGTGGTGCTGCTCGTCACCTGCTCCATAAGGTAGGAATTCTGCTGTGATAAGAATCGCGTATACAGCACTGTGCAAAAGTTTTAGGCACCCTGTTGTTTTTTTTTGTTTTGTTTTTTTTAGTACAAACTTTGTTATAGATTTTTTATTTTATGACGTCTACATTATCAAGTCAGTACAAAAAATATTTTAGATTCCCAAATATTAGTTTTCTAGCACAAAATTAAATGTCACAGAAAAATGTTTGTATGTCATTAAAGAGAGCAGCGGATTACGTAAGAGACACTTTTCAGACAAAAAAACACAATGAAGGCTGCTGGGTTTCTCTGCGAAAGTAAGAAGCGAGTGCGAAAGTCAAAGTGTCCAGAAGAACTGTGTCTGGTTCTGCAAGATGCTCAATAAAACTTACCAGCTCATTTCCTTATAAAACTGCACTAATTGTACCGGAGACTACTGTTTTAATTTTTATTTTTTGTCACACCAAATATCGATTTTGTTACATTTACTACAGTTTACTGCTCTTTACAGTATTTTGTTTTAATGTAGAAACATTTAATTTCATTATTTTGAAGGCATCGTTGCTCTACAGCATTTCTTTGGATGCCTAAAACTTTCGCACGGCACTATAGGTTTCAATAATCTTATACTTTGTTTTTTTTAATCTAGTAATTGGAAATAATAGATATATTTGATTATATCCAAGATATTTTAACTTGCTGAGATGTTTTTTTGCAGTGCATTAACTGTTTACATATTATCAGGGATGTGTAATGGCTCAGCAGCATTGGATTTACTACTGTTTTCTGTTTTGCGCAGGGAAAAAGCAGAACAGGTGATCTGGAACAGACTCAAACAGCTCGGAGTCCTCAAAAAGAAGCGGCCTAAGGATGATGTCCCATTGAAAATAGGAGTATTGGGTATGTCTTGTCTACAAATTTATTTCTCAACTTGTGTGTTCTTGTGTTTGTGGAAGAAGAGTTTGGGACTTTTCGAACCTGTGTGTGTGTGTGTGTGTGTGTGTGTGTTCTCCACTCATCCAGGCTGCATGGCAGAGCGTTTGAAGACCGAGCTGTTAGAAAGAGAGAAGGTGGTGGACGTCATAGCAGGACCCGACGCTTACAGAGACCTACCACGACTCCTGTCTCTTGCTCATGGAGGTCAGCGAGCCAGCAACGTCCTGCTTTCTCTGGAGGAGACCTACGCTGATGTCATGCCAGTCCATCGTGCAGGACATAGCGCTTTTGTGTGAGCATGCTGGTTCCCATGCTTTTGTTTTGCGACTCTCTCCTGTATTAAATCTCTCTTTCACTGTACGAGTCACCAGAATAGAAACAACCAAAACAAATTTCTATATATTACAAATGGTTATACTACAGGGTGTCCAAAAAGTCTCCATACATAGGGGATTGTGTTTGCTAGCACCACGTCGGTTGTGCCTTCGTCAGTGGACGCTCGTGGACGTCCACGTCTTCTTTTGCTAAAAAAAAAGTGTTCATTTCCGCTATGCAAGGACACCCTTGTATATTGCGAAACATTTTTACACATGGCTGAGGTGAAAAAAGTCAGCGCATTGAAAGAGAGAACAAATGATAAATGTGCAGTGACTATCCTTAAACAAGTTGTCCATTTAGTCACCTCTTGGGTCCGCTGAGTGTTTTAGACTCTACCTTTGTTTATAAATCCATCGTCCACAATGTTTAAGTTGAATTCCATGTGGTTTATTAAGTTCTTGATGTTTACAAATAAAATTGAAAGAAAAGAAAAAAAAGCAATGTTTGCCAAACAACTACAACAAATGAAACAAAGTCCAGCACACAAACAAAGGTGACCGTGTGCTCCCAGCATGCCACACTCAACAGGCAACAGCTGGGCTTTTAAGGCATCACCTCGCCTGTAGAGGGCGTACAACTATAAAAATACAAGTAATAATAAAAAAAAACCTAATAAATGGCTCATGCAAAAAGTTAATTGGTGGAATTTGATGATGTAGGAAGTACAGGTTCGGTTCAGCTGGAGCTCTTGATTGCGTCCTCTACAGGATATTAGAAAAACAGTGAATAATAGTGACAGGTGTGAATTCACATTTTCAGATTTGATTAGAGAATGATCCAGAATGCTACCTTTATTTCACCGTCCGTGTTCAGACCTGACATGACGCCTAAAAAAATGGCACCACTCTTCGAATGTACTGTATACGGATACTGAAGCTCTCTGATTGACTTCCCTTTTTTCAAGAAGACATTTTTTAAGAGGCCGGACATCACAAACGCTTTCTTCTTTCACTAGCACTAGCTGTTCATTCCCTGTGATTTTCTTTCACACCGTTAGAGGTCATAACATTTCCTCCACTGTTCTCCTCACTTCATCTTGCGCTCTGTTTTGTCCCTCAGGTCCATTATGCGTGGCTGTGACAACATGTGCAGCTACTGTATCGTGCCCTTCACTCGTGGAAGAGAGCGGAGCAGACCCGTGTCCTCCATACTGGAAGAAGTGCGCAGGCTCTCTGACCAGGTTACTTCTTTCGCTATATTCTAGTTATTATTTTCTTGTATAAAACTTGTACTACATATTTGTCTGTATTATTCTGGTGGCTGTAGGGAGTGAAGGAGGTCACTCTGTTAGGGCAGAACGTGAACAGCTACAGGGACGTGTCGGAGACGCAGGTCAGCACCTCAGGGGTGGTTTCAGGTCTCAGTCGGGGTTTCAGCACGGTGTATCGCATGAAGCCAGGAGGCCTACGTTTCGCCGATCTTCTGGATCAAGTCTCCACGATTGATTCTGACATGAGGATACGCTTCACCTCTCCACATCCCAAAGACTTTCCAGATGAGGTATCCAGGTTACTGATACTGCAGTTCCTTATAGGACTGTAGTTCCTTTTAATCTGTATCTCTGATACTCATACATAGGTGCATACTTATATTGAGTTTTCATGACAATTGCCTAATCGTAGAATGCAATAATATCTCGTATTTAAGAATATATCACAGCTCTGTTAAATTCTGATTGGTCAGCTGTCACAGTAGTTCCAACTGCAAGGCAAATCTCTGATTTATATTAATGCGCTGGTTCACGTTATCATTTCTGTAGTAACGTTGTACAAAAAAAAAAAAGAGAAGTTTCCTGTAAGATGTTTCTTCTTACAAGAACATTTATGGAAGGAGTCTCCAGTGTCAGTATTTTCTAACAGTCAGGTATAGCAGGAAAGCCTTCAGGGCAGAGGAGTTTTATGCACTTTCCAGTTTCTCTGTCACATGAAAAGCTGCGTTTTTTTTCTTATTAACTTCAAGAGAGAGAATAAAAGATCAGCTGGTAAGGGAACGACAGATGAACCACAACATTAAATGTAACTATAAATGGATAAAAGTATTATATCATTCTTTAATTAAAAACAATGCAATCATTTGCAAATCACTGCGGTTTAAGAGGAGTAAAAACATTTTGGGACAAGCTGTTATTGGAAAATAATCAACTTTGGAATGGTAACAGTAACTCCTCTTCATCACACCACCCCAAGACACCCCCCACCCCACCCCAAAAATATAGTTACTTACTTAATACATTATCACACTGACACAGTACTTAGTATCGACTTTGATTAGTATTCTTTGTCAATTCTCTGTTCCCTGTTTACATGTTATGTTTATATCCTATTACCCCGTTGTTAGAAAACTGTGTATGTTATTTCTTTATGATGTTGATTGAGTTTATAAAGCAACCTTGAGCTTGGGAAAGTTGCTATAAGTATAAAACTTGTTGCATTTATTAATAATTTTTAATAATAATCTGCTGAGCAGGCCTCATTTTGAAACCATCTACTGTGACTGTAAATAAAGAAAATATATGAAATGACAGCACATCAACTCAGCTAATTTAATTATTATGGAATAATACTTACTACTCGATTGAAAGACTTTTCAAGACTATTCAAATATATTTTTTGTGTATGTTTTATGTAGGTATTACAGTTGATCCAAGAGAGGAATAACATCTGTAAGCAGATCCACCTCCCAGCTCAGAGTGGCAGCAGTCGGGTTTTACAATCCATGAGACGCGGGTAAGACGACGATAATAATTCACACTATTCACAGAACCAGGAGAGTTTGTCTCGCATGCCTTGAGCCTTACATTACGCCACCTCGTTCTGTATTTTTAACAGCTACACCAGGGAGGCGTACCTGGACTTGGTGGAGAACATTCGAAAGATAATCCCAGGTCTTTCACCATTATTAACCAGTCAGTATGTAATCTAGTAATCCACTGCAACTTATAAATGCTATAAATACACACTGTTTCTACACTCAGGGGTCAGTCTGAGCAGCGACTTCATCACCGGTTTCTGTGGCGAGACGGAGGAGGACCACCAGCAGACGCTGTCTCTGCTCAGGGAGGTGGGCTACAGTGTAGGCTTCCTGTTTGCCTACAGCATGAGGAAGGTGAGCAGTCTCATCACTCTCACAAAACCCAACATTATTTGTAGCAAGCGGTAAAACCTGATTTCTTTAATTTCCCCACAGAAAACACACGCATACCACCGTCTCCAAGACGACGTCCCTGCCGAGGTGAAGCGGAGGCGTCTGGAGGAGCTCATATCCGTGTTCCGAGAGGAAGCCGCTAAACTGAACTCCGCTCTCATCGGGAGCACGCAGCTCGTCCTAGTGGAGGGAGTGAGTACTGCAGTGAAGGAATTTTTTTGACTTGTGTCGAGGTATGACTTTCGAGGTAGCGGGAAACAAACATAGTCTCCCCCAAGAATGCTTGCTCTGTCTGAGAACCAAAAGCTCATGAACTAGAAACAAGCTAGCCAGCGACCGTAGTGATATGAGCGATGACTTTCATTCATAATGCATTCACTTACTCAAAACAGCAAACTGTATGGTTAGTGTTATGAATTTAACTAACTACTGTAATCTCATTTATTTACCAGTGAAAGCAGCCATATTGATATGATGTTCATATGCTGAATTTAGACTTGAGGACACTCTCTCAACTTGCCGGCTCATTTTCTTTGGGGTTTTTTTTTTCCTCAGTGGAATTTGCAAATCTTTATTCAAATGCAGCATAAATGTGGATGAAAGATCGTAAGCTGCCTGATCTCTTTGCATAATGCTACTTAGAACCCATAAGCTTTCACTTCATAATTCTGGAGGACATAGTGTATTTGCTGTATTTTTCATTTTTTTGTGTGTGTGTGTTCTTGTCTTTATATGTTGCAGGAGAGTAAAAGGTCACCTGAGGATCTTTGCGGTCGGAATGATGGCAACGTCAAAGTGATTTTTCCCAGAAAGGATCTGCCCTCTTATTCCACACGCACTAATACTGCCCCTGTTAAAGCAGGAGACTATGTACTAGTGAAGGTGAGATAAAACATTTCGGTCTTATTTTTGATTTCTCTGTTCAGCCTCTGTTCAGTTCAAGGTTTCAATCAATGCACACTGGCATTGGTGAAACTACTAGTGTATGGCTGTGTAATTTACTCTATGTTGCTGTAATGTAAAAGAACGCCACATGGCTGCGATGATCCTTGCTGGATCTTTCTGTTTTTCCTTTATAGATTACTTCAGCGAACTCCCAGAGCCTACGAGGCCACGCCTTCAGCCACACCTCCCTGACTGACAGCAGGAAATGAACCTGTGAGCAGCATCATAATGAACAGGCCGCTGTATGTTAATAAGGGATTCCCAACCTAGGGTTTGTGACCCTATGTGAGGTCATTTGATTTACAAATGGGATTGCAAGAGAAATTCAGTCTCCTGTTCATTTGTTTTTCTTTGTTAATTTATTTGACATATAATTATTATTATTAAAAATTTTGATGCAACTGTGAAGACAGATTTTGTGCTACTATTTCGAAATCTTCGTGGGAGTCACATTCAACCAAGCCACATATAAATGAAGAATGTACATGCCATTTTAATCTTTTTTTTTTTCTTTTTTTTTTTTTAAAAAAAGGAAGGAAGCAGGAATCAAACCCCCAACCCTGGAGGTGCAAGCCAAACGTACTAACCATTAAGCCACCGTGTTCCTCTAACACTAACTATGTATTCTCCAAAACTACCAGAATGTCTGTTTTATCAGCTCATGATAGTAACGACGATAGTGGAAAGTTTTAAAGGGAATGAAATAGCAAAACATTTTACGTTTTGACTTGGAAACCTGTCTGACAGGGATGTTTTGGCTCTGATGTGCCATCTAGTGAATGTCGTGTTGCTGCTGCTTCTGCACACACATGCAAAGTTACACATGAATTACAAACCAGGTCCCTCTGTTTTACTTCCAGCCATATCCTTATTCCTTATGTAAGCTGGATGTGACAGTGACAGTAAAGGGATGCGCCCTTTCAAAAACACACTTCCTGACTAGTTGATTGTTCGAAAAGGTGTGTCAAGAAGTGCAAGTTCACACTTCGCACTATACCGGTAAATCAGTCCAAGGAATATTCCTTTGCTTTTTAGTCACTTAAGTTATACATGTTACATAATAAAATGTTCAAATGTTACATTAGTCTTAAACCCTAGATCTGGTAGGGTCGTCAAGACTTGGGGTGGCAAGGCTTTGGGTTGTTTGCCCAAAAATCTTGTCACCCCCTGATGTTAATACTGTATGTTCTTCAGGCTTTCTACTGGACTCATAAAAATGGATGGACTCATAAAAATCAGGTGAAAAAAAAAAAACAAGAATAGAGATGCCATTAGTTTATTTATCATGAAGTCATAAGAAGGCCATGAAATGTTACGAAGAAACAGAAAAGCGTTTAATATCAGGAAATTAGTTTGTAAATAGAATCCCCTGTTAGAGGACATCAGGTAAATCCAATCCTATGAACTGGACATCTGTCCCGATCAACACGTAATCCTGGAACAACATTAGAAATCGAGGATTAGACACAGTTAAAAGGGCATCCGTTATAAAGTTGACCGAATTTAGTTCTCATACCTTCAGGATTTGAAGCTGAGTGTTGACCAGATTCATGTTTCCGATGGAAGGTAGAGGATAACCTCGCTGTAGGAGAGCTGCCGAGAGCATTTCAGAGATTTAAAAAAAAAAAAAAAAATGTTTCTCAAACAATAAAATAAATCATCAGATCATTTACTCACCGTTAACCTTGGGTATCACAGCAACATTCAAGATACTCCTAAAAACATTGTCAAGTGATTCCACCTGTTGGATATGAAAATAATCATTTAGATTTGTGCTTGTTTTCTGCAGCAGACGTATCAGATTGGTCTGTTTGTCATTGTACCTGAAATGGTCCCACGTAGCTCGTCCCTAATGTCGTGTCAATACTGTAAAAAAAAGCAAACATCCACAGATTAAATAGTTCACTTAATTTTTAATTTTTTTATCATTTTAATAAAATGTAATAATAGGTTTATTACACTCTATGACTTACTTGTTAAGAGTCAAATTTCCAGCCACTTTGAGGCCACTGACGTAAATCAGAGCGCTCACGCTGGCATTCTGCAACACCAAAACATGCACCTCGTGTGTCGACAAATATTTAACTCCTCCCACAGAATCAAGTCACATCACGTCTGTATAACTCACCACGTTGAGGACGAAGAGAGGAGACAGCGTGGCGTTGGGCTGAATGGCGTAGGCTGTAACTGTGCTGTTTGCCTGCAGCGTCACGTTGTTGGGCTCAAATGAGATGTCCGGTTCCTTCACAGCCTTCACCAGGAGCTTCATCTTCAGGCCAGGGTACTGCTTAGCAATCTGGAGTTGCATATTAAAGAGGCACTTTAAGCAAACGTGCTAATTATAAATTGAGACCTTGGAAATATAAGATCGTTAAAGAGATACTTTCCTCAAACATCCCAAGTTTAAAACATTTTTACACCCAAATATGCTACAGCTAAATATTGCTCATTTAAGGGATAATTCACCCAAATATGCTACAGGTATTCCTCAGTCCATGGTAATGTCACACAATATCAAACCAAACATGCCCATGCTAACTGTTTCTTGTTAATATAGGTAATATAAAAGTTAATATTTACACTAGCAGGTAGGCAGTTACATTATGCTGACTCATTTTTAGCAGCCATCTTGAAGCTGCAATTTATTCTTAATTAATAAATTATTCTTACTCTGTTAAGATATATAATCTTCTGTCTTTGAAAAACACTCTTTTGAGTGAGATTTAAAAAAAAAAAAAAAAAAAATTGTCATACTTGTGGGATTAACGTCCCAAATGTCTTCGTGTCCAGTCGAAAAGGATAACTGGAAGGGATCTGAAAGTCATAAACAGTTCACTTTTAACAGTTGAATTTTACAGATGTCTACAAAAAAAGTAAAGGTATTGTTTATTATACAGAATATACACTAAACTCCAGAATTATTGGCACCCTTCGTAAAAAACCAAACAAAACAAAACCTGCACTTGTAGAAGATCTTGGACCCTTCACCAAGCCCCATTTCGAGCTGTATTTTATTCTCAGGTTTGTGCATGTGGACGTCCTCTTGAAGTGAAACCACAGGCTTTTTAATTGGGCTAAAATCCAGAGACTGTTGCAAAACGTTTATTTTGTGCCATGCAACCATTTATGTGTTGATTTTGGTATATGTTTGGTTGTCTCTCTACATCCTAAAGCCAAGGCTTACCCTCCTTGTCAAGGAAACCAGGTCTTGAGCTCAAATTCAAGGGTGCCAATATTTCTGGAGTTACCTGCATAGCATTTATTTATTTTTTTAAAATAATGTATGGACAGCCTACAGTGGTTGTAACTCACCATGTCGTCTGTTACGTTGAGGCTGAGCACTCCGGCGTTGTTGTACACGAAGCCGGCTGAGTTCAGGGTGAAGGCTGATAATCCGATATACATCATTTTGCTGTCCTGAGCGGGCAGGGATAAGGGTGTAGGGGAGAACGGGGGCTCCTCATGCTGCCCGATGTTGTAGAACTCCCCCTGCAGAGCGTGAGAGAGAGAGAGAGAGGACCATGAAAAGATCAATTAAACGTATTAAGGTTTTTCAGGGAGAATTCGGCTTCAGCTCACCTTTAAACCGAGATCAACTCCAGAATAAGAAACAAACGGTGACCCCACCATTGAGTACTCGATTTCAGCGTACTTGTCAACTTTTGTAACAACTAAAATGGATTAAAGCATCAGACTTAGTTGTTAGGATATTAGTTGTTTTTCTGTAGACATGTAAGAGATATATTTTAACATCCAACAACTGTGTGTGTGTGTGTGTGTGTGTATTGATCATACCATTTAGTTTTCCTAGATGTGGATTCATGGCCTTTATTTCTATAGTCACCAGAGAACAGATCTGAAACAACAAGGATTTTTAATGACATGAAAAGCACCTGATATCCTTCCTTTTAATTCACTTGGGGTGTTGTAGGTACCTGTGGCCGTAGAGCATCAAGCAGAGCTGAATTGATGGTGTCGTCAAACAGGTTATACAGCCAGCTGAGTGGGCAAGGGAAAGGAATAAGATATTATTATTGTGCATAGCAATTTCTCTGTGTAGATTTATAGAGACATAAGATAACATCACAAACTGTGTCAGAGTAGGTGAGTGATCCAGATTTGACTTGTTTAAAGAAGTATTCAGTGTTTATTTACTAATTCGTATTTATAGTAGAAAGTACTGTGTGTGTGTGTGTGTGTGTGTGTGTGTGTGTGTGTGTGTAATATTGTTGTGAACTGTAAGCCTAACAGTTTCTTGCTGTGGGAATGACATCAGTGCTTGGAAACCTTACTCGATCACATACAGTAGACAGAAGATGGAACTTTCCAGTTCCACATGATGGAGAATAAAGTTACGTTCTGCAAATCGCTATTTGCTATAATTTGTGAATGAAAGTGACTGTTATTCAGCAGCCCTGTTTTTTCAGCGTTTTCTGGTATTCCTAGGGCGTAGTGGTAAGTTCACCTTAAAAAAATAATAAATCGGGTGTCGACTTGTGAACTAAAGATGAATACGAAAACAGATACGAATATTTTGACAAGCTACAAATAGAGATAATGGCGATGCGGTAACACTCCTAATGAGCTGCTCGACTATACTTGGGGTACATTTTTACATTGTTAATTTGATGCTCTCTGATGTTGTTGTGGTGTTATATAATGTTTAATGTTTTATTTTGAATCAGAAGTTTTAATCGGTAGTGATACGGCAAAAAATGTGAACTCATATTTATAAGGATAATTGCTGCCTAGCTTGGTGTGTAGAAGGAATAGTGGATTACCTCAAACCTCCATGAAGCGAGATATCGACTTGGCCAATAGAAGCTGTACAGTAAGGAGTGCTGACCATCGGATGCCCTTTACCATCGTTATTTATGCCGATGGTAACGCTGATGCTGATTTCTCTTATGGCCAATTCAAACCAGCCGTCGTCGTCTCTAGACAATTCACACCGTGTTTAGTACTAATATGTACCAATGTACAGACTATAGGTCGTCATCGGACTTTTACTTACATGAATAAATATTCGACGTTCCAGTTGCCTCTCAGGCCAATGTAGGCATTGCTGATTAACAGTCTCACCCCGATGCCAGGTACCAATCTCACAGCTGACATGGACAAATCGATGTTTTGGATCTTCATCCTGTCAGGAACAGGAATTGTAATGGAATGTAATCAGTCCACAATCATTGTGTTTAATCCAGTCATATTTCAGTTTATATCACAGCACTGTTGAATTCTTCAATCTGTTTGCTCAGAAGGTGTTGATTAGTTTTCTATAACGGCATCTCTGACAATAGTGCAGCTCAAATCACAGGTTAATATTAATGTGCTTGTTCTAATCTGTTATTGTTTTTATAGAAACAGTTTACACAAGGACTGAAGGAGGATTGAGAAGTTCCTTGCCCAGAACAAAAGGAGCCGAACTTCAGTGAATAATGCCGTTATCTAGTGAGCACCACTCCCCTTTCACCTTTCTCTCCTCATTTCCCTCCCACCCAAATATATATGTAATTAGGAGGGGATTACCTCAGTATTCAAAACGGGGAAATATCACTACAGAACCCACTGCTTCATTACTGTAAGACACGGTTAGACATGTTTACAATATTTTATTTTGCCCAGAGTGTCCCTTTAAGGCTTGAACATAATTCTAAAATAATACATAGTTTTTATGACTTATGTCATGTCTTGGACTTGCTAACAGTAATCCTCCAGAAGTATTAAGAAGACTCTTTATCGAAAAATAACATGCAATGAGTGATATTTTGAGTGTTTCAGTGTGCAGTGTGTAGTATTTTCTTCAGAACACATGGTTCAAAATGATTGGTAACCCTACAATTTTCCCCTAAAGGAAATAACAGCACAGGCACATATTATCAAGGGCTTCAGAGAAATTTTGGCTTCACGATCCACCCCTGTTACGACATCCACCCATATATACAATCATCGGTAGAAACAGAAAAAAGTGTAGATTTGCCGTCTCACTCGCTCACGCTGTACCAGACGTCCATAAATAAAACTTCCGCTGTGCCGCTCATGTTTGGGATTTGGATGGTTTTCAGCTTCTCCTCTAGGGGGGTGATGCCAATCTGACGTTCTGCAAGTGAAACAAAAACTCAGAAATATGAGTATGTACAGGTTTGGAGAAGAAAATGGAAAATGACTTTAAATTAAATTTGATTAAATTTAATATATATATATGTATATATATATGTATATATATATATATATATATATATATATATATATATATATATATATATATATATATATATATATATATATATATATAATGAAACATATACTAGGTCAGCCTAGCATTTTTTTGGGGAAAACAATAGCAGAGATTTCTCAGCTTGTTGTTTCACCTTGATTTCTCTTTTTCTTATGTGTTACCATATTTTCCCATTTCTTTCTTTGCTAATGTTATGCGGTACTCACCATAATCGAGCCCGTTTTGAGTGACTCTCACTATAACTCCAGGGATGGTTTCTGAAGCCCCCAGAGAGGGGAAGGTGAGCAGAGCCAACACACACCACAGAGACACCATGTCCACTCTGACCTGAGACACATGTGGGCATCAGGTATGCATAAGCATTATGTGCGTAATCTGTTCCTCCATAAGCCCTCTGTGCTGTTTTGGAAAGCTGCCACTTTTACAAGTGTTCCTGTTGTCTCTTGCTAAGTCAACACTTTTATACATATTTCAGTCAGGCTTTCCTCAGGCCTTTGCTGAGGTTAACATTATTTTTTGGATGATCAGTTACTCTATCAATTATTTTTCTGCTTGTCAATTAGTATGATTATGTAAAAAAATAAAATAGAAAAAAATTAAATACCAAAAACAAATTAGAAATCTACTAACAGACACAATACTAAAAAAATAATACTAAATTCAACAGAGCCAAGCAGGTAGTACACAAGAATAAATAAAAGAAAAAAAGAAAAGGAAAAAAAAGCAGAGAATAAATCCAAAATAGGGAGCAAAAAAAACTAAAAGTACACTGTAGGTGTACAAATAGGTGGACAAAAATAATTTGTGTAATTTATTTTACAGGAAAGCAACAGTTTTATCTGATAAGTGAACAACGGCATTAACAAGATAAAAATAAAACAAAAAACAAAAAAAAAGTCAGCTATGCCTTAAAATTCAACATTAATCACAGATTTAGCAAGACCTTTAATTGTGCTTAATAGACTTACCGTATCTGTTTCAGCTTGTGACTAATGCAACTTCCTCCTGCAGTAGTATATATACCTTCCAAGTAAAACCACTCACGTGATATTAGCTTCAAAAGAAACACTTTTGCATAATTTTGTTAAGGACTAAATTACATACAAGATAAACAGGTGGCTTGATTTATGGAGTTGATCTTGAGCACTTCATTCAGTTTATCCCAGCTGCTACTGGAATAAAATAAAAGGAATATATATATATATATATATATATATATATATATATATATATATATATATATATATATATATATATATATATATATATATATATTGGTATTCTATTACATACAGGTGCATCTCAATAAATTAGAATGTCGTGGAAAAGTTCATTTATTTCAGTAATTCAACTCAAATTGTGAAACTTGTGTATTAAATAAATTCAATGCCACAGACTGAAGTAGTTTAAGTCTTTGGTTCTTTTAATTGTGATGATTTTGGCTCACATTTAACAAAAACCCACCAATTCACTATCTCAACAAATTAGAATATGGTGACATGCCAATCAGCTAATCAACTCAAAACACCTGAAAAGGTTTCCTGAGCCTTCAAAATGGTCTCTCAGTTTGGTTCACTAGGTAAGCCACAAACATTCATTGCCAAAGAAGCTGGCTGTTCACAGAGTGCTGTATCCAAGCATGTTAACAGAAAGTTGAGTGGAAGGAAAAAGTGTGGAAGAAAAAGATGCACAACCAACTGAGAGAACCACAGCCTTGTCAAGCAAATCAATTCAAGAATTTGAGTGAACTTCACAAGGAATGGACTGAGGCTGGGGTCAAGGCATCAAGAGCCATCACACACAGATGTGTCAAGGAATTTGGCTACAGTTGTCGTATTCCTCTTGTTAAGCCACTCCTGAACCACAGACAACGTCAGAGGCGTCTTACCTGGGCTAAGGAGAAGAAGAACTGGACTGTTGCCCAGTGGTCCAAAGTCCTCTTTTCAGATGAGAGCAAGTTTTGTATTTCATTTGGAAACCAAGGTCCTAGAGTCTGGAGGAAGGGTGGAGAAGCTCATAGCCCAAGTTGCTTGAAGTCCAGTGTTAAGTTTCCACAGTCTGTGATGATTTGGGGTGCAATGTCATCTGCTGGTGTTGGTCCATTGTGTTTTTTGAAAACCAAAGTCACTGCACCCGTTTACCAAGAAATTTTGGAGCACTTCATGCTTCCTTCTGCTGACCAGCTTTTTGAAGATGCTGATTTCATTTTCCACACTGCCAAAAGCACCAAAGGTTGGTTAAATGACCATGGTGTTGGTGTGCTTGACTGGCCAGAAAACTCACCACACCTGAATCCCCCATAGATTCTCTTTTTTTTTTTTTATTGTCAAGAGGAAAATGAGAAACAAGAGACCAAAAAATGCAGATGAACTGAAGGCCACTGTCAAAGAAACCTGGGCTTCCATACCACCTCAGCAGTGCCACAAACTGATCACCTCCATGCCACGCCGAATTGAGGCAGTAATTAAAGCAAAAGGAGCCCCTACCAAGTATTGAGTACATGTACAGTAAATGAACATACTTTCCAGAAGGCCAACAATTCACTAAAAATGTTTTTTTTTATTGGTCTTATGAAGTATTCTAATTTGTTGAGATAGTGAATTGGTGGGTTTTTGTTAAATGTGAGCCAAAATCATCACAATTAAAAGAACCAAAGACTTAAACTACTTCAGTCTGTGTGCATTGAATTTATTTAATACACGAGTTTCACAATTTGAGTTGAATTACTGAAATAAATGAACTTTTCCACGACATTCTAATTTATTGAGATGCACCTGTATATATATATAATACACATACATACAGTATTGTGCAAAAGTTTTAGGCACCCTAATGTTAATGCCTAATGCTCAATAAAACTTAAAGCTAATTTCCTTATAAAACTGCACAAATTGTACCAGAGACCACTATTTTAATTTTTTTTTTGTCACACCAAATATTGACTTTGTTTCATTTACTACTGTATTTTTTTTTAAATGTAGAAATATTTAATTTCATTATTTTGAAGGCATCTTTGCTCTCTCTCTCTCTCTCTCTCTCTCTCTCTCTCTCTCTCTCTCTCTCTTACCATTACTTACCATATCCATTTCAAAATTATTATTATTATTATTATTATTATTATTATTATTATTATTATTATTATTATTATTATTATTGCCCCTAATGGCACATTACAATCATTTACAATTTATAGAAAAGTGTTTTTAAAATGCTCATAATTCAGTAAAATGTATATCCCAAATCCATTTTAGTTTGTGTTTGTGCTGTCATTTGATTGTACCATCTTATGGCATAAATGAGTTTTCAGTTCCTGCGGTGGAACACGTGAGGTTTCTATGCAGAATAGGAAGTGAAAAACATATATATAATAATATGTATAGAAATATATACTGTATATAAATACAATGTGCGTGTGTGTGTAAATAAATGTATGTACTGTATATGTAACTAAATAAACCTTTGGAACAGTTCTTATTATTAAGAAGAAAGAGAGAACTTGTGAGCTTATTAACTATAAATTAACTGGTAGGCCAATGAAAACCTCGTATTTAAAAAAAAATATATATATATATTCTTTTCATTTTATTCCAGTAGAAGCTGGGACAAACTGAATGAAGTGCTCAAGATCAACTCCATAAATCAAGCCACCTGTTTATCTTGTACATAATGTAGTCCTTAGCAAAATTATGCAAATGTGTGTCTTTTGAACTGGTAGTTAATATCACGTGTGTTTTTTTCTTGGAAGGTATATACTATTGCAAGGGGAAGTTGCATTAGTCACATGATATATATATATATATATATATATATATATATATATATATATATATATATATATATATATATATATATATATATATATATATATATATATATACACACACACACAGTGAGGGGAAAAAAGTATTTGATCCCCTGCTGATTTTGTACGTTTGCCCACTGACGAAGAAATGATCAGTCTATAATTTTAATGGTAGGTGTATTTTAACAGTGAGAGACAGAATAACAACAAAAAAATCCAGAAAAACGCATTTCAAAAAAGTTATAAATTGATTTGCATTTTAATGAGGGAAATAAGTGTTTGATCCCCTATCAATCAGCAAGATTTCTGTCTCCCAGGTGTCTTTTACACAGGTAATGAGCTGAGATTAGGAGCACTCTCTTAAAGGGAGTGCTCCTAATCTCAGTTTGTTACCTGTAAAAAGACACCTGTCCACAGAAGCAATCAATCAATCAGATTCCAAACTCTCCACCATGGCCAAGACCAACGAGCTGTCCAAGGATGTCAGGGACAAGATTGTAGACCTACACAAGGCTACAAGACCATCACCAAGCAGCTTGGTGAGAAGGTGACAACAGTTGGTGTGATTATTCGCAAATGGAAGAAACACAAAATAACTGTCAGTCTCCCTTGGTCTGGGGCTCCATGCAAGATCTCACCTCGTGGAGTTTCAATGATCATGAGAACGGTGAGGAATCAGCCCAGAACTACACGGGAGGATCTTGTTAATGATCTCAAGGCAGCTGGGACAATAGTCACCAAGAAAACAATTGGTAACACACTACGCCGTGAAGGACTGAAATTCCTGCAAGGTCCCCCTGCTCAAGAAAGCACATGTACAGGCCCGTCTGAAGTTTGCCTGAATGATTCAGAGGAGAACTGGGTGAATGTGTTGTGAACGTGACCAAAATCGAGCTCTTTGTCATCAACTCAACTAGCCGTGTTTGGAGGAGGAGGAATGCTGCCTATGACCCCAAGAACACCATCCCCGTCAAACATGTCACCGTCAAACATGGAGGTGGGAACATTATGCTTTGGGGGTGTTTTTTTGCTAAGGTGACAGGACAACTGCACCGCATCAAAGGGACGATGGACGGGGCCATGTACCGTCAAATCTTGGGTGAGAACCTCCTTCCCTCAGCCAGGACATTGAAAATGAGTCGTGGATGGGTATTCCAGCATGACAATGACCCAAAACACACAGCCAAGGCAACAAAGGAGTGTCTCAAGAAGAAGCACATTAAGGTCCTGGAGTGGCCTAGCCAGTCTCCAGACCTTAATCCCAGAAGGGGATTAGAAAATCTGTGGAGGGAGCTGAAGGTTTGAGTTGCCAAATGTCAGCCTCGAGACCTTAATGACATGGAGAGGATCTGCAAAGAGGAGTGGGACAAAATCCCTCCTGAGATGTGTGCAAACCTGGTGGCCAACTACAAGAAACGTCTGACCTCTGTGATTGCCAACAAGGGTTTTGCCACCAAGCACTAAGTCGATGGGGTCAGATACTTATTTCACTCATTAAAATGCAAATCAATTTATAACTTTGTAAATGCGTTTTTCTGGATTTTTTGTTGTTGTTATTCTGTCTCTCACTGTTAAAATACACCTACCATTAAAATCATAGACTGATCATTTCTTTGTCAGTGGGCAAACGTACAAAATCAGCAGGGGATCAAATACTCCCACTATATATATATATATATATATATATATATATATATATATTAGGCAGTAGGTAAACAGTCAGTTTTTGAAGTTGATGGGGAAAAATGGGCAAGTGTAAGGATCTGAATGACTAGGGCCAAACTGTGATGGTTAGACACTCTGGGTCAGAGCATCTCCAAAACCACAGGTCTTGTGGGGTGTTCCCGGTATGCACTGGTTAGTACCTACCAAAAGTGGTCCAAGGAAGGACAACCGGTGAACCAGCCACAGGGTCATGGACGCCCAAGGCTCATTGATGCACGTGGGGAGCAAAGGCTAGCCCGTCTGGTCCAATCCCACAGAAGAGCTACTATAACACAAATTGTGGAAAAAGTTAATGTTGGCTCTGATAGAAAAGTGTCAGACCACACAATGCATCGCAGCTTGCTGAGGCCATCTAGTGACTGGCTGCAGTACAATTTTTAACCCCACCCATTCCCATGTCGGTGAAGGTGAACCCAAAATTACACTTTAAGTTACAGGTGCATCTCCACAATTTATTTTCAGGAATTTGTGATTTATTTTGATTTTGAAGTTCAGCTGACCTTGATATCTCCCCCAATACATTTCCTTACAATAAATGTCTTTTATAAGAGTTGTTTGACCTGAAGCTCTTACTGAGATTACAACCCAATGAAATTAATTTAACATCTTTAAAACTTTGTAGATTTACATTGCTGACAACTTTGATGGTTCTATAGCAAAGCCATGTTTGTTCTTTAGTTAACAGTTGTAACAGACCCTCAGCTTGTAGTTTTTCTTGTTTGAGGCTCATTTTGATGTCTAAACTAACTCTTGTACTGATATGCAGGTGCATCTCAAAAAATTTGAATATATTGGAAAAGTTCATTTTTTCCCTGTAATTTAATTCGAAAAGTGGAACTTTGCTATATTATAGATTCATTACACATAAAGTGAAATATTTCGAGGCTTTTTTTTTGTTTTAATCTTGATGATTATGGCTTACAGCTCCAGTATCTCAAAAATATTAGAATAAAGAATTTATAATACAGCAATGTCGACCTGAGAAGACTCTAATCAGCTAATTAACTCAAAACACCTTTTTACTCAAAACACCGTTGCTCAGTGGTCCAAAGTCCTCTTTTCAGATGAAAGTAAATTTTGCATTTCATTTGGAAATCAAGGTCCCAGAGTCTGGAGGAAGAGTGGAGAGGCACAGAATCCAAGTTGCTTGAAGTCCAGTGTGAAGTTTCCACAGTCAGTGATGATTTGAGGAGCCATGTCATCTGCTGGTGTTGGTCCACTGTGTTTTCTCAAGTCAAGAGTCAATGCAGCGTCTACCAGGAGATTTTAGAGCACTTCATGCTTCCATCTGCTGACAAGCTTTATGGAGATGCTGATTGGCACCTTGGCACCTGCCCACAATGCCACAACTACTAGTACCTGGTTTGCTGACCATGGTGTTACTGTGCTTGATCGGCCAGCCAACTCACCTGATCTGAATTTTGTCAAGAGGAAGATGAGAGTCACCAGACCCAACGATACAGACGAGCTGAAGGCCGCCATCAAAGCAACCTGGGCTTCCATAACACCTCAGCAGTGCCACAGGCTGATTGCCTCCATGCCACGCCGCATTGATGCAGTAATTCGTGCAAAAGGAGCCCAGACCGAGTATCGAGTGCATAAATTAACATACTTTTCAGAAGGTCGAAATTTCTGTATTATAAATTGTTTATTCTAATATTTTGAGATACTGGATTTTTGATTTCCATGAGCTGTAAGCCGTAATCATCAAGATTAAAACAAAAAAAGGCTTGAAATATTTCACTTTATGTGTAATGACTGTAGAATATATGGAAGTTCCACTTTTTGAATTAAATTACGGAAAAAATTAACTTTTCCATGATATTAAAATTTTTTGAGATGCACCTGTAACTAGCAAACCAACATGAACAAAGTGATGGCATAAAACCAAGGCAGCTAAATTAACACTAGCTAAATTTCATAACAATAATGCACTGCACTGACAGAATGAGCGGAGCATATTTCTCCTGTCAGATGTGTAACTTACTGCAGCTGTCAGAGCTAGATCAGAGCAGTGAGACGGACCCATAAATTTAACCGAATTCTGTGTCTCGATGTTAATTGATTCAAGCAAATACTAGTATAATCTCATTTATTTACCTGTGAAAGCAGCCATGTTCATATATTGTTCATATGCTGAACTTAGGGTTGAGGACACTCTCTCAACTTGAGTTGGAAGTTGCAAATTTTTATTCAAATGCAGCATAAAAGGGGATGAAAGATCGTAAGTTGCAGTCAGCCTCATCTCTTTGCATAATGCTAATTATAATTAGTTCATAATTGAGTTCATCTCTGTTCAGTTCAAGGTTACAATCAGATGCACGTTGGCACTGGTGAAACTGTCCATAATCAGTGCTTTACTGCTCTTTCTGTCTTCTTGCAGATTACGTCAGTGAACTCCCAGAGCCTGCGAGGCCATGCTCTGAGCCACACCTCCCTGAGTGACAACAAGAAATGGACTTGTGAGCGGCATCGTAATGAACAGGCCGCTGTATGTTAACGAGTTCCTCAGGCCTCGGATGGAGTTGTTAGCTCTCCCTCCTGCTGCTCCGCTACGGAGCAGCATATCGCTCTCTCGCTACGCTGTTAACAGAGCGACGCCCTTCCGGATTCCACGGAGCGTATTCCAGCGCGATTCATAAAGACTCTGCTTTTGTTTACGTTGCCATGTGCATTTTTGTTTTTGTGTATTTTTGTTTTTGTGTTGCGTCATGTCTCTGCCCCCGGTTCCTCATTGGTTCGCCTTTTAATATGTGATTATCATTTCCAGGTGTCGCGGACTTAATCTTGTTTAGTTTGAATGAACTCCGCTACTTAAATCCCTGTCTGTGTCTGCTTCGTCGCGGAGTATTGTATGTATTTGAATTGGTTAAGTTAGATGAGAAAGATTGATTTTGATGTCAAAGATAGCGACGAAGCAAGTGTTTTTTCCCTATGTTTTTGTTAACCAGGCGTTCCCTGGTTCCTGCATTTTATCTCATGTTTTTGTTTACCTGGTGTTCCCGGGTTCTTGGATTCCTGCTTCGTAAGTTCCTGGACTTTGCCCTGTAAGTGTTCTCAATCTTTGGAAGATTGACGTGCTGTTTTTTTTTTTGGATTTTTTGTATTGTTGTCCCATCACTTTTGAATGTGCCCTGTTGTTGTTCGTAATAAACTGACCACTTTCCCCTGCAAGTGCATCCTGCTTCCTTCCTTCCCGGGTAACGTAACAGGAGTAGGCGGAGACATAGAAACATCACGTTTATTTATTTATATATGAACATGTACAAAGGTCATGGATAGTTATAAAGAAAGGAAGCGAATCGTTTTGTTTGTAAAAGGAATCCACCGTTAGTAGACATCACGTAAGGTCCATCCAGTGAACTGGACGTCTGTCCCGATTAACACATAATCCTGGGAAAATGTTTAGAATCAAGGATTAGATACGTTTATAATAAAAATCATATAAATCTATTATAAAGTTGACCAAATTGAATTCTCCTTTAGGATCATACCTTTAGGATTTGAAGCTGAGTGTTGACCAGATTCATTTTTCCGATGGCAGGTAGAGGATAACCTTGCTTTAAGTAAGCTGTCAAGAGCATTTCAGAGATTAAAAAAAAAAAAAAAAAAAAAAGTTTCTCAAACAAACAAACAAAAAAAAAAATCACAATGGATCAGATCATGTACTCACTGTTAACCATGGGTATCACGACAACTTTCATGATCATCGTGAGGACACTGTCGAGCGATTTCACCTGTTGGACATGAAAACGATCATTTACTGTAGATTTGTGCTTCAGCAGATGTCACAAAATTGGTCTGTTTGTCCTTGTACCTGAAATGGTCCCACGTAGCTTGTCACTAATGTCATGTCCATTCTATAGAAATATATTAATAGATATATTAAAATCCAATATGTTCAGACCGGATATTTACGGTTTATTGCTTTCTGTAACTTACTCATTGAGACTCAGAGTTCCAGCCACTTTGAGGTCACTGACGTAGAGCCGAGCGCTCACGCTGGCATTCTGAACACAAAACACATATATCACGTGTCAACAAATATTTAACTCCTCCCGCAAAGTCACGTCACGTCTGTATAACTCACCACGTCGAGGACGAAGAGAGGAGACAGCGTGGCGTTGGGCTGAATGGCGTAGGCTGTAACTGTGCTGTTTGCCTGCAGCGTCACGTCGTTGGGCTCAAATGAGATGTTCGGTTCCTTCACAGCCTTCACCAGGAGCTTCATCATCAGGCCAGGGTACTGCTTAGCAATCTGGAGTTGCACATTAAAGAGGTACTTCATGCAAACATGCTAATGATAAATTGAGAGCTTGGAATTATACAATAATATAATAAACTTTTTATTTTTTATTTTTTAAGATATTGAATTTCTATGATTGTAAGTGATATTTTCACGTAGAACTGTATAATTCCTAGGTTACCCTATTAAAGGGATACTTTGTCCAAATACTGTCATGCTAAATATTGCTCTGTGTAGTTACGCTTCACACAAATATGATATATCTACGGCAAATATATTCTTCACCCAAATTTGCAACTGCTAAACGTGACTCATTAAAGGTATATTTAACCCAAACATCCACGTGTTAAAACAGTTCTACTCCCAAATATGCAGCTGCTAAATATTGCTCATTATGGAGATCCTTTACCTAAACATGCTAATAATGGCCAGTAAGACCATGCTAATTAATTTTAGCCAACATTTTGAAGGTGGAATTTATTCTCAACCATTATTCTATTATATATAATGTCTTTGAAAACCTCTTTGTAAGCACAAAATGAGTGTTATGTGTCTATATATGTAAGAAGAAAAAAAGAAATTGGCACGTTTTTTTTTTTCTTACTTGCGGAATGAAAGTCCCAAATGTCCTCGTGTTCAGTCGAATAGGAAAACTGGAAGGGATCTGGAAGGATAAAATTTTCATTATATGGAATCTAATGGCACCCTTGATGAAAAAGCCTGCTTAAAGACACTTGTAGAAGATCTTGGACCCTCCTCCATGCAAAACATTTCAAGCGCCATTTCGTTTTTCAGGTTTGTGAATGCAATTCAGAAAAGATAGTTTCAGACGGATTCAGGTTCCCGAGCAGCTCGACGGAAAAGCGTTCCCCCTGTTGAGCGGCGATCACGAGTTCGAATCCCGATGATTCCACAGTCATCCGTTGCCGGGAGTCCAAGAGAGCAAAAATTGGCCATGCTCTCTTGGTGGGAAGGATCACATACTCTCTCTTCCCTGTCAATCACAGTGACACCAGACAATTATGGGCATCTGTGCACGGGCTCATGTATGTGGAAGAGGGTGGATAGCACATTCCTGTAATGCTGCATGAGTTCAAAAAGATGCGGCTGTGCGGCTTCACGTGTCTCGGAGGAAGCACATGTTTGGATACAATGAAATTAGAGAGAAAATGAGGGGGGGGAAAATCCAGAGACTGTTAATTTTGTGTCTTGTAACACAAGATTTCTGTCTTGACTTGGTGTATGTTTGGGGTCTTAACCTCCTGGCAGAGAAGCAGGTTTTAAGGTCGAATTTGAGGGTGAAAATTTCTAAAGGATGTATTAATTTTTAATAAGAAACAGCCTACAGTGGTCGTAACTCACCATGTCGTCTGTTACGTTGAGGCTGAGCACTCCGGCGTTGTTGTACACGAAGCCGGCTGAGTTCAGGGTGAAGGCTGACAATCCGATATACAGCATGTTGCTGTCCTGAGCGGGCAGGGAGAAGGGTGTAGGGGAGAACGGGGGCTCCTTATGCTGCCCGATGTTGTAGAACTCCCCCTGCAGAGCGTGAGAGAGAGAGAGAGAGAGAGAGGTGTGAAGATAAATATTACATATTGACTTTTTTTTTTCCAGGGAGAATTCAGCTTCAGCTCACCTTTAAACTGAGATCAATGCTGGAATTAGAAATGAGCGGAGACTCCATCATGGAATACTCGATTTCGGCGTACTTGTCAACTTGCGCGAGAACTAAAACGGATTAAAGCATGTGAACTTCAGGGATATCAGTCATGTTCACGTCGAAGAGTAAGAGATATATTTGAATATATCGTGTGTATCGTGTGCGCATATCGATCGTACCATTTAGCGTTTTCAGATGGGGATTCATCTCGTCTATGGCTTCAGCCACCAGAGAACAGATCTGAAACAACAAGGATTTTTTTTAATGAAATGAAAAGCACCTGATTTCCTTCCTTTATTTACTTGGCGTGCTGATACCTGTTTCTGTAGCGTGCTGCGCAGAGCCTTATCGACGTAGTCCTTAAACAGATTATACAGCCAGCTGAGTGGGTAAGGAAATGGAATACAATATTATTACTGTAAATATCAATTGCTCTGTGAAGGTTAATATAAACATAATACAAACAATGTCAGAGGTAGTGACTGCTCCGAGTCGGAATAAATTCTTTCTCATGCATCTAAGACATTGTAGTGAAGTATTCAGTGTTTGAAGTGAATATTTACAGTATCTTCCCAGTCACTTGTTTTACTTACACTATATTTAGTAACACTATAAAGAGTAAATAGGTAATAAAGATCGAAACTGGCCAATTGAGAAAAAAAAAAGAAAAAAAAAAGACCAGACCAAGTTTTTACAATCTTCAGCTGTCCAGTCTGGGTGAATCTCTGCCAACTTCACCCTCAGATTCTTGTTCTTGGTTGACAGGAGAGGAACTCAATATGGTCTTCTGCTATCGTAGCCCATCCACCTCAGGGTTTGATGTGTTGTGCGTTCTGAGATGCCTTTCTGCTCACCACGTTTGTAAAGAGTGGTTATTTGACTTACCGTAGCCATTCGGTATGAACTCTAGCGAAATACCCAAACCCGGAAACCATCTGACAACCGCTAAACTGCTAGCTACTTATTAGCTACATTATCCTTGTAGCACAAGTGCAAAATCAAAGAAGCAAACCTCAAACATGTTTTGTAAATTGTTAAATTCATATTTTGATACTTTCTCTGATAATCTTTTTAAAAATGGGAAGTTATAGTGATGCACCAAAAAACTGTGAACTGATTGCCGCCTAGCTTGGTGTGTAGCAGATGTGATAGATTACCTGGCACCTCCATGAAACTTGATATTGACATTGCCTACAGAGGCTGCACAGTTAGCACTGCTGACCACTGGACGCCCCGTGTCATCGCTTTTAACACCGATGGTGGCGCTGATGCTGAGTCCACTAACGGACAAGTCGAACGAGCCACTGTCCTTTCTACAAAATGTACGCCATGTTCAGTACAAATATCTTATAATACACAGAAAATAGATAATCATGTGACATTTGCATACATGATTCTGAGGTATTTGACCCTCCAGTTGCCGTGCAGGTTAATGTAGGCGTCGCCGATGGACAGACTCACCCCGGTGCCAGGTACCAACCCCACAGCCGACCGGGGCAACCCGAGATCTCGGATCTGTATGCTAAAATATCATGAGGATTATCAGGATCAGTCCACAAATAACGTGTCGTATTTCATAATTTTTCAACAGTTTTTTTTTTTTTTTCCCCCCTGTAGAATTATTTGCGGGACATTGGTTTCATAATTATTGGCACCCCTACGATTCTCCCCTGAGAGCAACATCACAGGCAGATATTTTCAGTCGGTAACCTTCATACAGTATGGTATGTAAAAACTAATACACAAATAATTCATTTTGTTAAACTGTCCAAACTACATATTTTGCTTTTCCCTCCAAAGAAATTCAATTATTAAATCCCTAAATTATATATTGTTAGATAACTATCTGACATTTTATCAATAAAATGATGCAAAATATGCAACTAGAAAAAGTAACCTGGTCGGATTTTGTCCATGTAGAGGTAGAAATAGAAAAAGAGTAGATTTGCCATCTCACCCTGTCAGACTATACGAGACTTT
Source organism: Cranoglanis bouderius (assembly GCA_023630585.1). Taxonomy (NCBI): domain Eukaryota; kingdom Metazoa; phylum Chordata; class Actinopteri; order Siluriformes; family Cranoglanididae; genus Cranoglanis; species Cranoglanis bouderius. Next base: position 3,673,537 of record CM042572.1, read on the forward strand.
GCCGATGGGAGACACTTTCTCCGAGCCGCTCATGTCTGGGATTTTGATGGTTTTGAGCTTCATCTGTAGGACGATGAGGCCAATCTGACGACCTGCAGGAGAAACAAACACTCAGAAATATGAAATTGTACAGAAAAATGGAAAATAAAATGGAGTTCCTTTGAATATCAGGCCTTTGTATTTATAATAATGCAGCTGTACTTGGATTTCAGAATGGCAGTAGATTGAGATTTCTCAGATCTTGATTTCTCTCTCATAGAGTGTATATATATATATATATATATATATATATATATATATATATATATATATATATATATATATATATATATATATATATATATTACTGTATTATTGTTTGCTATATGAACTATTCAGATTTGTCCATAGTGCAGCACTCACCATACTCGAGCCCGTTTTGAGTGACTCTCACTATAACTCCGGGGTTAGTTCCTGAAGCCTCCGGAGAGAAAAAGGTGAGCAGAGCCAACACACACCACAGAGACACCATGTCCACTCTGACCTGAGACACACACACATACACACACACACAAGTGGGCACCAGGCCAGATCTGCAGCATGTGTGTGTAATCTATCCCTCTGTAAACCCTTTGTGCTATTTTGGAAAGCTGGCACTTTTACAAGTGTTCCTGTTGTCTCTTGATAAGTCAAAGCTTTTAATCACACTAGATAACACACACACACACACACACACACACACACACACACACACACACACACACACACACACACACACACACACACATACGCACACATTTCAGTCAGGCAATCCTGTGACTCGTGCTGATAAAAATGAAAAACAATGAAATTGTCCTTAAGGAGCACTATATGTCAATCCAGGGCCACATTCAAAGTTGATTATAATAACTTGTAATAATTTGATCATTAACAGCGGGAGTCTTTTCTTTAATGTTTTTTTTTTTTTTTTCCCCCTCAGCTGTGCATGCATAGTGAAATAAGTCAAAAACAAAAGAGTTTAGAGTTGAGCAAATGTTATTGCATTTTATTTGACAGAAAAGCAACGCTTTTATTTGTTCAGTGATTGATGTAAATATTGTACCATATGAACAATGACATGAATGAACAAAGTTAAAAAAAAAAAAAAAAAAAAGATTGCTTATGTCTTAAAATGATCCATTTCAGCACGTGACTAATAGGATATTCGTGAACTTCCTCGTGCAGTCGGATGGAACTTCCGAGAATGTAATGTAACCTGGTGCTAACAATTTCCTTGTGCGCATTATTGTACGGATTGTGGATGTTATTTTATTTATAAAAATATATTATTTATTTATGATTATATTTTATTTAACTTGTCCTTTGGCAAGATGTTTCAAAACCCTTTAGATATGTGTGACATCCACTTCGGATGTGTACATTTTTACCAAAGCCCGGACTATCTATAAGAGAAGAACAGCTGGCATGATTTATGGAGTTGATCTTGAGCAGATCATTCAGGTTATCCCAGGGGCCACTGTACCCAAACACACACCAAAGTGACATTTAATACACTTCTTTAGTGACGTTTGAGACAAGCTGTCTTGGTTTATTGTGAAGCTGTGAAAGAGCTGTGTGTCTGTTGAGAAGCCACATGACGCATGAGTCATGAATTGAATCAAACCTGGACTTAATTAAACAAACGTATGAACGAGGCATCGCCATGACGTGCGATTTGTTTGCCTCTTTGTCAAGATGACTGCTAGATCGGTGATCATAAAGATGTAAGGTCTCCTCTTCAAAGAATCACTAGAAAAGTACAAACTATATTTATAGAGATATTTCTCACATAAAAACACAGCATTTTAGAAATCAGAGACAAGAACCGGGTTCTCTTATGTTGAGAATATGCTCACGAATAATTGCATAAATGTTCAATTTCAGTGTAGCTGCAAGCAAAATTCATTTACAGTACATAGAGTTTGTATGTGTGTGTGCGTGTGTGTGTGTGTGTGTGTGTGTGTGTGTGTGTCCCAAAACAAACTTTTCCTTTTAATATAAAAGAACAGTCAGAATGTTTTCTTCAATCCAACCTTTTTATAATAATATACTAAAAAGATTTGCATGCAGATTTACCTTGAAATGTTGCAGTAATGCCTTTGTGCTCTGTCTCTGCTTCTCTGTTTGTCAGGAAAGGAGCAGCTCCTGAGCTGGAGTGAAATGGGGAAGTGAAACTTCCCTGTAGAAGCTAATTCACCAGCAAGAATTTCCAAATTGATTTACAGCCCTCGTGCTCCTAACAAGTAACCAGTTGCAGAATGTATTGAACTCATGGTGCTTATGTAACCCCCCCCACTGAAACACTCGGGTAATGTCCAAATCCTGGTATTAGACAACGTGCAATCACAAACCACAAGCAAACAGAAGGTGTTGTGTAAGAAAAGAAATGCCGCGTTCCAACAACCAAAAGTGCCAAAAGTGGGTGTGGCAGAGATGGAAAAGATTTCAGTCCTTATTTCACTTGACTACAGGCGACACGAGTTCTTTAGTTATGGCAGCTTTAAACCAGAAGATCTCAAACTGAGATCTACTTCCTCTATTAAAACTGACCCACTTATGATTGCAGCACAGCCTTAAATTCAAACTTCACATCAAATATAAACCATGCATATTTATTTATTAGAGTCAGAGCTTTTCTTTTTTTTTTTATTCCTGATGTTTTTCACCCACAGAACCCAAACCAGGTGTGTTATGAGTCAGAATCCTGACAGTGGGCAAAAATGAAAATCTACCCCTCTTGAGCTTTTTTTTTTTTGTAGTGTTACAACCAGGAAATGAAATGGACTGGGATTTGATGTCATAAACCTGCACAAAACAGCCCCTGATATTGAAGTAGGGTTCAAATTCTATGTAAAAGTTATTATTGCATGAATATTCACCTCAACCAAGAGGCCAACGCGTAAACTCCCAACACGATACTACCACCACCATGCTTCACTGTAGTGATGGTGTGATGAGCAGTGTTGGATTCCGCCAAAAATATCATCCCATGGGATATGGGATGTCTAATGTATTTAATACACTTTTCTGGCCACAATCTTCAGGATCTTTAAAGGTTGCGATCGGATCACCTCCGCACTCGTATACCCAGTGTACACGCACTAAATGGTTTCCGGAGTAAAACAAAACTGTCAGACACCATGACATTAAGATTTCTGGAGCATGTTATAGTCACTGGACTGAAAAAAACAAAACAAAACAAAACGATATCCTATCTTTAAAGATTATTATAACTTGATCTCATGAAAAACAAGCACAGGGATTTTTGATAATTATTATTTAGTTATTTATTTTAGCTTGAAAGAAGACATGTCTCTGTATGGAGCCTTGCTTATTATTTATTATTTCACTTTGATCTAACAGGCAAGCTGTAGCAGCAGCTGTCGCACCTCACCGAACCCAGATGACGTTTGATGTAAAAGCATTACCTCGCCACCAGATGGCAATAGAGACATTTCACCCACTCTGACTCCACATGACTCATTAAAAAGCCATTTCCCGACACAGAAATTGACTTCTTTAGTGCTCCAGGTGCCACTAAACAACATCAGAATATTAAACGGTTAGATAGCCCAAATCACTTTTTATTCTCCATCCTCACAACCAGCCTGGAACACGCTCAATGTTCGGCCTGTGCGCTACATAATCGATGCTCCCGGTGATTCTTGTCTATTGATTGCTATTTGCGCCTTTTTAAAGTGCAGCGTTATAGAGAAGAGCACAGTGGAGTCACCGTCACGGCTTTATCTCTCTGTGGGAGTTAATAGACAGCGCTGCAGAGGAGCAGCAGCCATATTGATGGATGACGCAGGACCATTACAGTAGAGGAATGTCACAGTGCGTAGGGATGCTGGGACGGTGTGGTGACGGCATTGTTTATCAAGTCGCAACACTACTGTAAACAGCATTGCATCATGCGCAGATTTATAGGAGATGGCGTCAGCTCTGCTGTGCAATTAAACAGAGATAAGTGATTACGTTTCCCCACCAATATTCATAACATCGAACAGAAAACGCTACGGTCACCACAGCGCAATTCAAGTAACTGAAAAACTCAACACCTGATAATAAAGAATAAAGTATGTAAGGAATAAAACTCCCAGGGGCATTATGCTATAGGAAATGATCAACGATAGGGCTGTGTGATGAAGAGAAGTTGCTGTTAGCACCCCAAAGTTGCCCGCTTTCCAATAACAGCATGCCAAGGAGTGTTTTATTCCTCTTATACCACCACAGACATTTGCCAAAGATTACAATTTTGTATTGATCAATAAACGACGTTTTATCTGTTTATAGTTACATTTAACGTTGTGGAACGTCCGTGAAACAAGTTCCTTTTATCGCTCACGTTACAGCAGCTATAAACCGCCGTTCCCTCACCAGCCTCCCAGTCTCTTGAAGTTTTAAGATCGAAAATACACCTCGTCATGTTAGCAACAATTCAGAAATCGATTCCTGCGTCTGGTGTCACAAATCCGATTGGTACAAACTGCTGACACTGGAGACTCCTTCCATAAGTGTTTACCATATCAAAAATGTTACCATATCAACAATTATATGCATTCTTTATTAAATAACAATATGCTTTCCACCTATCTAATATTAACCTTAGATTATGTTGAGCACCCGCTTCACAAGTCTATAGGCTACAAACGATAATGCTTTAGAATAATGCTTTTTTAATATTAACATGTGATTTGAATTATAATTAGCACTACTGTCAGAGCCGCTGGTGTACAAAATGAATCAACACGTTCTGACCAATCAGATCCGAGAGTTCAACATCGCTCTGGTATTTTAAATCCATAGATAAAATGAATCTCATGTCAGCTCTTTATTACGTTCAGTGACATGGAAATTAAGAGATTAAGAAACGAAGAGGAAGAGGAAGAGGAAGAAGAGGCGCAGGACAATGTGCTACGTCCTCGTTCATGACACGACAGACGACGAGAGAAACAGGACGAAGCGAGCGGCCAAACCAGAGCGGCTTCAATAATCAGGATGTGATGAGAACACTCTGTGGAGAAGTATGTCTTTTGTTTGTTCGTGTGTGTTTGTGTATTAATGTCACTGCTCCGACTGCAGGGAACAGCAAATATTTGAATAATTTGAAAAGCCTTACATTTACATGTATTCATTTGGCTGATGCTTTTATACAAATGACTTACAAATGAGACAAGATACAATGAGCTGGTAAAACCTGCATGAACTGGTTGGATAGGTCGCTGAATAGCTAGCATACTAATTTGCCATAACTCTGTTAGTTTGACACAAATATAATAATCAGTAATGAATAATAATGATTGTTGCCTTGATTCATTTGAATATTTGCCTGCATCAATCCAAACTGTTAGCTTGTTACCTCCAGTGTAAAGCTGAAATATGAATTTGAACCAATTTAATTAAGAGAACTGAATGAAAAGATTGAGGATGGTTTCTATGAATAGTTTTAGCCGTCCTGCCGCATCCCTCGCTCCGATCAACCTCTGGTTCACTGTAGTCTTACGCGACCGGGATTAGTTGCACTAGGTTACGTCAGTAGTGACTTTTACACGTCTCCTCTGTGATAAAGCTCTCGCATCAGGACAGCAAATAAATTCAACACAGGAGGTTGTTTTGTCTACGTACTTGAACGTTTGCATCACACGTAGTCCTATGATCATGTTTATTTATTCTGCAGCATCAAATGTTCAACGATTAAGGAACTCACAGTGAGGCGCATTCTTAATTACTTCATTTATTTCTATAAAACAAAACGTTGCAACATATCGCTGCATATGTGAATATAAAGTTGCTTTATATGCTGTATATTTGCTGTAAATATATATGCTGTAAATTATAATAACCCATTTAAACAGCCTTCAGGATCACACTCTTCCGAGTGGTTTTATTTCTCGATGTAGGCAGTATGGACAGGACATCATACAGCCCATACCCAGTAAGTCGAGACTTCTCCGAAGCATTCGTGAAGTGGTTAATATGGGTACGTGTGCAACGTGACTAAATGTAGTGCGATATGAACGTGTAGTTGGTCAAAATTTTATAAGAGGAGGAGCTAGAAGAACACTGGATGGAAATAAAATGAAATTCACCTGGGAATGGTGGAATTATTCCATGTGAAATGAATCCCATCCAAGTAGGGCTTATCATTCACCAGAATGTTAGTATTATTATTATTATTATTTTTTTTTTCCCATCAAATGAAGTGTACTACTGATATCATTTCCCTCTTACAGGATAAATGTGTTTATATGAGAGCTTTGTGGAGAAACATTATGAAAGAATAAACAGCTAAATCAAGAAGAAAAAGAAAATATTGTATATAGGAGATATCACAAGCAACAGGGTTCATTAACCCCTACTCTAACAAACCAAGTCCATTAAACCCTACTCTGACAAACCAAGTCAATTAAACCCTACTCTGACAAACCAAGTCCATTAAACCCTACTCTAACAAACCAAGTCCATTAAACCCTACTCTAACAAACCAAGTCCATTAAACCCTACTCAGACAAACCAAAACCAAACTCAGAACCTGATTTGTTATTCCAGAGGATCTTTACAGCCATCGATTTTCTCTGATCTCCAATTTTTTTTTTTGCCTCGCCAGTGTTTCTAAACCAAAATTCACTAAACTCTGCAATCAGATCCATGACTATTAAATGTAACTCTTTTTATTCGCAGTCGTGTTTTTTTTAAACAACGCCGCCGCAGCACGATGCACTGAATTGTGCAGCGATGCCACGTGGAGCCGAGATCAATGCCTCAGTGTGCTGAGGATAAAGAGAGCAATGTGTGTGTTGGTGAAGGCTTTTCTGTGCCTGTGTCCCGCAGTTGGCCGAGGCTTCTCGTTCTCTGCTACATCCAAAATGGAGATGAGAAGAGATGGAACGGGCCAAAATGGAGGAGTAGCACTATCAGGAAAATCGAGGTAGCTGGATAGGGAGATGGAGAGGGCACAGTGTTGAGAGTATGTGTGTGTGTGTGTGTGTGTGTGTGTGTGTGTGTGTGTGTGTGTGTGTGTGTGTGTGTGTGTGAGAGATAGAGAGAGAGAGAGAGAGAAACACACCCCGCTGGGATTTCAGGTTCCTAGTGAATGCACAAGGCCACCTGTCACCAGTTAAAGGGGAGGTGAGAGACTCGTGTGAAGAATGCAATGAATTCACACTGTGCTACACACGCACACACACACACACACACACACACACACACACACACACACACACACACACACACACACACCTCTGTACTTTTTTTGTCTTTCAGATTACAATACATATTTGCACATATTTTCACTTCTGTTTGATCTGCTTACTAAAACCCTGCATTGAACTCTCTCTCTATATAATTTTCCTTTACTGTATAATAAAAACAACTCCAAAACTATTGGCACCCTTTCAAAAGAAAAAGAAAAACAATGATTTCCGTTTTCTGCTCAAACAGTTGAAGCAACTACTCACCTTTCACCTTCTCTCTACCAAAACTCACTCTCATAGGAAAATCTTATACATCGCAGGAAAAAAAACAACAGGTCCAGTCATTTTATTCTCTCCCAGGGAGACTTCAGCAAATATTTTCTTTATATTTATATACTCTTTTATTATTATTAATATTATTATTATTATTATTATTATTATTATTATTTACGACAGCCAAAACATTTTTTCTGAAATGATATCCTGTTTTTTTTTCAGAACCAGTTAATCCCATACCCCCCCCTTGCTTAACCACATCCTCTCTTTCTTCCTCTTCCTCTATCAGTCCCTGTGGCCTTTTTCTCAATCGTTTTCCATTTCAACAAGCAAATCAAATAGCTTCCCTGAGTATTTTTTTTTCTTTCAAATCTGTTTTTATTTTAATTTTAAAAACATGTATTAACAGTTAACCTTGATAGCACTTAATTCATGATAGCTGTGTGTTAAGTAAGGAATAAAACACTTGGGGCATGCTGTTATGGAAGAATAATCAATGAAGGAGTTAATATTATCATGCTAAAATGTATAACATTTACATGGATGGCATTTGGCAGACGTCCTTATCTATCTCATTTGTAATACAACTGAGCAGTTGAGGGTTAACGGCCCAGCAGTGGCAGTTTGGTAGTACTGGGATTTAAACTCATGACCTTCCGATCAGAAGTCCATTGTCTTATCCACTGAGTTACCAGTTTCCATAAGCATTCATTTTATACCACAGCCAGTGAGTATATACTGTATACTTGCATATATACACAAAACGTATAACGTGTTGCACAACCAAATTCATCTATGCAGCAAACGGTTCATGAAGGAGATTAATTATGCTTACAAGTGCAGCGGCTGCCAGAGAGGATTATTAACACAGCATCATTCCATACTTCAGTAGCGAGCTCAAGGAGCTTTGTAGTTCTCAAATGAGGAGGAACTGGAGAGGGGGTAAGATTTAAAGACACACAGCACATCTGACAGGTGACGCCCTGGTAGATTAATTACAAGCTCTGACTCTCACTGCATCTCTTTTTCTGCATTTGCAATCCAAATAGAGAAAGCTACAGCTCAGAGGGAACACACTCGCAAACACGGACGCCTTCTGGCCTGTTTTACTACTCCAAAAATGACGACCACAGTACTAGAACTAACGTTTATTTCTGTGCACGAGGAATTTAAGTAAATATTTCTTTAACGGTCAACTCTAGAATTATTGGCACCATTTTGGGGAAAGGTTCTGAGATGCTTTTCTGCGCAATTTCAGCTGTCAATACACAAGACAATGGAATGCCATTATAGCACACACTATTAATTAATTAAGTTTTGTAAATAATTTTTTTTTGCATGACATCAAATGAGACAGCATCTTAATCTGAGACACTGCTTATATCCAAGAACGCATTAAAAAAACAACAACAAAACAATAGCAGAGGAGTAGCAGATGAGCGCTTGGTCAGCTTATCCTTCAAACCATGGGCACATTTTCTTTACAGGAGAGCGCATTGAACAGAACAAAAACTTTCGTGAAGTGAATTTAAACTGTGAAGGATAGCCTACATCATGCACACGTTATGATTTTATGACCTAGATTTAGTATATCATGGCTACATGGCTAATTTGTATGCACCATTAACTTCCCTGTGTAAATATTTATATAATTTCTTAACTTAAGTTTCTCAACCAAGAATTCAGCAGTTAGTTACTAGACTAAACGACCATCACTAGTCTCTAGTCTTTCAGGTCATGGATATTTGGGGAGGAAGATAAAGTTCCACGCCGTATTAGTTAGACCATCTTGCCTGTTTTCTAGTTTTGCCATATTTAATGTCCAATCCTAGCAGTGTTCATATTTCTGGTTTGGCTGAACAATGTCCTATTTTTATTCCTCTTCAGCGTCCCTAACCCGTGTAATGGCTCCAGACTGGGCGTGTAATGTGAGCTGATGTGAGAAGACCGAGCTCAGGATGAGCGCTCTCACTTCCTGTTCAGCTGCGAGGGCACGAGGGCCATCGTGCGGAAACATGGCTGCCGCAGGGTCACACACGGGCAATCGCGCATGACAGGGTGTGTCCCTGTACTATCCTGACATGACCTCGATCTGGGCGGCATCGTGGCTTTCTTAAAAGTCCAGTTCTGTTCCATTGGGAATTTGATTTAATGGCAATACAACAGCAGAATTTATCTGAAAATATGCAATGTATCTGATCATTATCTAAATGATAAGATATAACGTATATGTAAAATACAGCATAACACTCTGAAGTTGATTATTTTCCTATCACGGCAGGTCCCGGAGTGTTTTATTCCTCTTATACCAAAGCAACTCACCAAAAATGACAACTGTGTTCACGAACAACTGATCATACTTTTTATCCATTTATAGTTACATTTATTGTTGTAACAATACGAAACAACTGAGTTTCTTTTATTGCTTACGTTATAGCAGCTATAAACAGGCCTCCGTTTTCTCTGTCTTGAAGTTAATAAGACAACCCCCTGCCCCAAAAAAAAAAACACACAGCTTGTCGTGATACTGAAAAACTGCAAAGTGTAAAGCACAAAGTCCACTGTTTTGAGGACTGAAAAATAGAGATACCCAGGTAAAGAACAGAGGAGTGGAGACATCACAACACTTATTTCCAGGTCAGGAGGCAGAGGAGAGCAGGAGAGCAGACAGGGAGGATGCGGCAGGCTGCTTTTGAGTCTTTTGAAAACAGTACAAATGAGCAGACCCAGCTGTCCTTATCAGTGGCTGCCAGGTTCCTGAAAAATTCCCAAACGCAGCAGCGGCAGTGGATTAGAGCCAAGAGATGCACTTCAGCTGATGGTAGGGACGGCGCAATGTCATCCGGCTTGGTCCTGTTGCCAGGGTGATTTCTTATCTAAAAGAATTTCGATATAATATTCTAATCTCCAAGGTTTTTGTTGTTTTAAAACTAATCCCAATTTCAAAAGAACGATGGAGTCAGAGCCAGAAATTGTACAGACCTTTCAGATTATTCCTCAGTCATTATTATACCACAATGCTGTCGAATGAAAGTGTTGATTAATTTATTATAACTGAAAAGCTGAAAATCATTAATGCACTCGCTCTAATATGTTGTCGTTTCTGTACAGGGACTTGGTATGGTGAACGCTCCACATAAATGATTTTAAAAATGCGTGTAATTGTCTATTTAGCGTTTATGGAATGAGTCTCCTGTGTCAGTGCTTTGTAACAGTGAACAGTAAAGATGTAACTTGACTCGGGAAAGTCTTGAACACGAGGAGACTGTGCTTTCCGGTTTCGCAGCAACGTGACTATACATTCTAAGAATCATTTTAACTTCAAGAGGGAGAAAAAGAGAGGGTGGTGAGTGAACAACTGTTCGCTATAACGTAAGTCATAACAGGAGCTAACTTGACTATCTTATGTATCTATAATCGGATAAAAAGTAATACATTTATTTTTTAAAAAATGTTACCATTGACAAATTCCTGTGGTCTTTGGACTTCGGGGGTGCTGTTATTGGAAGGTAATAAACTTTGGGGTGTAAATCTGGACTCAGCGATGGTTCCTGAAGACCTAAAGGGTTAAGTCTTTCTAAAGATTCTTGCATTACCACTTTTACATACTGTATTTTTTTTTTTTTTTTTTTAGGATTTTAAATAACAACCATCTATTGATTATCAAAATTTCTGTTTGGATAAACCTACAGTTTTATGCGGGATTGATGACTTCCAGGGAAATCCGATAAATATACATGCTCTGATTTAATGTGAGACATTTAATATTCTAGATGTTTATAAATGGCTTTTGCTTCTGTTAATTGAACACAACATGGTAGAAAAATAAAATATTAAAGGATCAGGTGTGTATCTCGATTGAATGCCCCAATCGATTTTGCTTTGCTGAATGAAATGGAAGGATATGAAATATTGGGCGGGTTGATCAATCTTGGTACAGTTGTAGACTTCACTTTGAAAGAAAAGTATTGAAAATGACTGGCTTTTTTTTTGTTTTAATAAGAAAGAAAAAAAAAGCAGAATAGAAAAGCTGATAATTGCATAATTGCGACCAGCTATTCTAACACATTCAACAGCTATTTAAAAAAAAAAAAAAATAAATAAATAAAAAATCAGTGTATCATCATTGATTAATTAACTCTGACCGGGACGCCTGATTAATATTCAAGTGAGAGCAAATCATCATTTTAATTAAGCCAAATTGGTGTAATAACCATTTCTTTTTAACAGCAGGACACCGAGCTTGTTCTCGTAGGCCGAAAAACCTTTTCTGTTCTTCGCAGCCTGACACTAAACGGCACGTGAATTGTTTTCAAAGCCCGGTGAAGGGTACAGCATCGATTGACTACTCATCTACGCTTGCAATTGGGAGTCATCAGGCTTGAGCGAAAAAGGCTTGGCTGGAGAAATATTAAAGGTGTGAGCTGTGTGGGGCTGGAGAGAGAGAGAGAGAGAGAGAGAGAGAGAGAGAGAGAGAGAGAGAGAGAGAGAGAGAGAAACTTGCATTTAATCAGCATTCGCCATGCTTCAGCACTTCTCCATGCTGCACTGCACCCAACCCAGCCAAGAAAAATAAATAAAAAATCGAAAGAAGCTGTCCGTTTACGGTGATCCATCACCTGTCTGCCATTTCATTCATTATAGATAAGGTGAAGGTTCATGTCCAAGAGGCTGATGTTAGATCAGTGTAAAATTCTACTAGAGAGTTCAGCCTTAGTGTCTCAAAGCTACAGTGCATAAAAAATATTGAGTCAGGGGAGAAACAATCCTCTAAAACATGAAGTTCCTGAGCTGCTGAGTCACCTGACTCTCCTGAAATAGTAATTCACATTCAGAGCTGCTGAGCCTGAACTGGCAGGAGTTTTCGAAACACGTGTGTGACGTACGCAAGCTCAGATACGTCCGATATCATCACACCTGAAAGTAGTACAGCCAAAGATTCGTCCTCGGATTTCTGGTACAGCTTCACACTGATCTGAAGGACTGTAATAGAGGAAACTCTTCCCATAAACAAGGCCTTGTTTAAAAGTCCTAGCTAGCTAAATGTCCAGCTAAGGGTAGCTAGGTAGCTCGCTTAATTTACAAACTTGTAAACTACGCAGGTCTGTTAATTTGCTTCTTTATTCCCCCCATTTTCTCCCTGCCAAATTTCCATCCGCCAGCCAGCTCTCCCTTGTCACACAACAGCTACCAAAAGGCAGTCTGTACAGGATTTCGAAGAGATTTTTTTTGTGATTGTTGTGGCCAAAAATGCTTGATTTTGCTGCGGCTTTTTTCAAAATTTGTGATGCAGTTTGCTGAGTTTTTTGTGCTTTTTTGCAGAAAATTACTTTGTCGGTAAATGAGACCTTTTAGCTGTAATCATGTGTGACGCACGTGAATCAAAGAGGGCTTTGGCTGAATGCGAGTTGTGATGACGTCACATGATGCGTCTTGGCCCAAATCTGCGGTAACTTGGACAAATTGCAAGCTCCTCTGAATATTGTGGAGACTCCCTGATTTTGCGTTCATTTCTCCTATCGCAAATCACAAAATCCTGGAGGAACTGAAAAGGGGCGTGGTGAAGGCTAACACGTGCTTTCTCCAAGACACGTGAAGCCAGCCAACAGCATCATTTCGAACTGCTGCTCATGTTGTGGCACAGGGCGGCGTAACACACCTGGAGGGTGCCCTCTTCCTAATACGTGAGCTCACAGCTCACAGATGCTGTTGATAGGCTAGTGTCACTGTGATTGACAGGGCAGAGAGCGTTTGCACCTCCCACCCAGGGAGCACGGCCAATTTTGCTCCCTTGGCTCCCAGCTACGGTTGGCTGTTTCGATCGGGATTTGAACTCACGATCTGCGGATGGTACAGTAAATGTTTTTCTGTTTATTTAGATGATGAAATGTGACCATCCAGCAGCTTTCACTTTGTTCCAGACAGCGACGACGACGTGACTCTGATTCTCGGTGAAACGCTGAAGCTCTTCCTCTGTGATCTGATGAGCATTGATCTGTGTGCAGCTCAAGCTGTGTCTGTTTTCTGCTCTGCTAAAACCTGACCTCTGTGACCTCTCATGGGGTTTGGATTAGAGAATTGGACCTGGGTAGTGTGTACCGAAGGGCAACAGGAATCCAACACCGCTGACAGGACGAGTTAGTGCTGAAAAAGTTTAGTGGTCTATTCCAGTCTGGTAATATTTATCCATTTATCACTAGCACTGCTGTTTGTGTGCGTGTGTGTGTGTGTGTGTGTGTGTGTGTGTGTGTGTGTGTGTGTGTGTGTGTGTGTGTGTGTGTGTGTGTGTGTGTGTGTGTGTGACAGAGATATATTTGGTCAGCACTTTCAAGCACACATTAGTACCTGGGACTTAGATAATGAGATGTTGAGTGTGTATCAGGTGCTCCTTTGGGAAAAGAGACAGCTACTGTGCTCTGTGTGTATGTGTGTGTGTGTGTGTGTGTGTGTGTGTGTGTGTGTGTGCACGCATATTGAAGTGCAATTACAAAGCCTAAAAATCACTGATATTGAAAGGTTATTTAAGGCAGGACAGTAATTCTGACCTTCTTGAGTCACATATTTTAAATTGCACCTGTTACTGACATTTTGGTGCAAATCCCTTTAATTACTTAATTAAAAAAAAAAAAAGTTTTCACTCTATTAAAGGTTTTGTCCTTTCATAGGTGATATCATCATACGTAAGTGAAATGTCTTGAATATAGATGATCGAAAATGTCTCATATAGAACAAATCTAAGGCCCATGATTATTATTATTATTATTATTATTATTATTATTATTATTATTATTATTATTTCAGAAATATTATTTTTATTTTGTTATTTCAAGCACTTTTTTCCTAGAAAGAAGCAAACATTTCAAACAACATTGTTGTTTAAATGTATATAATATATACCTGGTACAGTGAAGTTTTCTGACACATATGTTTTTCTCGTCTCTCGGTAACATGACGAGCTGCATATTTTTTTGTCTTATTAACATCATCTAAGAAACAAGGAGAGGGTGGTGAGGGAACAACTGTTTATAGCTGCTATAATGTAACTTATTTTGCAGATGGTTCACAACATTAAAAGTAACTATAAACAGATAAAAATGTGTCGGCGTAACATTGTCAAAAATGTATCATGTTACCGAGAAACTGGAAAGCACCAACGTACCGTTACAAATCACTGAAACTGGAGACTCCTTCCATAAATCTCCTCACAGGAGGCTTCACTTTAAAGGATCAGTGATTATAAGTTTTTTTTGTTTGTTAAATAACAACACTTTTTCAATCCGTTTAATTTTACCCGTAGGTTTATTAAATCGTCCGCTACGGACGTTCCTCTTAATTAGCTGTTACTATAGAAACAATTAGGTATTAGAACGAGCACATCTGGAGTTGCACTCTTCTCAGAGCTTCTGTTATAGAAAATCACAGAGAATTCAACATTGCTGTGGTATAAGATGTTACGTAATATATAATAATCTATAATAATATATGGTATAAACATTAGAATATGTTACATGATTAGGGTGGATGATTCACTCCCGTCCAAACATTTAGGAGAACATTTCCTACCACAGCTGCACATTTGATTTACATAACCTGCTAAAGTCTGTCCACATTGGGGCATTTCAAAACTCGTGGATCTACATGTAAGCAGTGCTCTCCTATCATACACATAGCAAACATAAGCAAATGAGCATTTGTTTAGACTACAAATCGAAATTTAGTTCATCAGAACACTCGAGTACACAACCTGTTTCTCTTATAAAGAAAGAATTTCCGACCGTACTTCTGTGTCTTGGCTGGATGCTCTCGATGCTCGCTGTACTTTTCCACTGAAAGCCCATCTGTAGGTAAACACGCAGTGACGCATGGAGGCTAAACTGCTGGACACAGGCACTTGATACTGTTTGCACGAAGGACAAGCTGTTGTCACAGGCCAAATTCGGGTCCGAGAGATGGAAAAATTGATCAGACACGAATCAGGGATGCACTTCATGACAAGATGAGCAGTCAAAATGACCCAGTTTTATTTCTGTTGAGGATCTCTAACTGGGTGAAGGAGCCTTGGGTGTCTGTTTGCATATACAGTACCTCACAAAAGTGAGTACACCCCTCACATTTTTGTAAATATTTTATTATATCTTTTCATGGGACAACACTGAAGAAATGACACTTTGCTACAATGCAAAGTAGTGAGTGTACAGCTTGTATAACAGTGTAAATTTGCTGTCCACTCAAAGTAATTCAACACACAGCCATTAATGTCTAAACCGCTGGCAACAAAAGTGAGTACACCCCTAAGTGAAAATGTCCAAATTGGGCCCAAATTGTCAATATTTTGTGTGGCCACCATTATTTTCCAGCACTGCCTTAAGCCTGTTGGGCATGGAGTTCACCAGAGCTTCACAGGTTGCCACTGGAGTCCTCTTCCACTCCTCCATGATGACATCATAGAGCTGGTGGATGTTAGAGACCTTGCGCTTCCGTTTGAGGATGCCCCACAGATGCTCAATAGGGTTTAGGTCTGGAGACATGCTTGGCCAGTCCATCACCTTTACCCTCAGCTTCTTTAGCAAGGCAGTGGTCGTCTTGGAGGTGTGTTTGGGGTCGTTATCATGTTGGAATACTGCCCTGTGGCCCAGTTTCCGAGGGCAGGGGATCATGCTCTGCTTCAGTATGTCACAGTACATGTTGGCATTCATGGTTCCCTCAATGAACTGTAGCTCCCCAGTGCCGGCAGCACTCATGCAGCCCCAGACCATGACACTCCCACCACCATGCTTGACTGTAGGCAAGACACACTTGTCTTTGTACTCCTCACCTGGTTGCCGCCACACACGCTTGACACCATCTGAACCAAATAAGTTCATCTTGGTCTCATCAGACCACAGGACATGGTTCCAGTAATCCATGTCCTTAGTCTGCTTGTCTTCAGCAAACTGTTTGCGGGCTTTCTTGTGCATCATCTTTAGAAGAGGCTTCCTTCTGGGACGACAGCCATGCAGACCAATTTGATGCAGTGTGCGGCGTATGGTCTGAGCACTGACAGGCTGACCCCCCACCCCTTCAACCTCTGCAGCAATGCTGGCAGCACTCATACGTCTATTCTGCAAAGCCAGCCTCTGGATATGATGCTGAGCACGTGCACTCAACTTCTTCGGTCGACCATGGCGAGGCCTGTTCTGAGTGGAACCTGTCCTGTTAAACCGCTGTATGGTCTTGGCCACCGTGCTGCAGCTCAGTTTCAGGGTGTTGGTAATCTTCTTATAGCCTAGGCCATCTTTATGTAGAGCAACAATTCTTTTTTTCACATCCTCAGAGAGTTCTTTGCCATGAGGTGCCATGTTGAACTTCCAGTGACCAGTATGAGAGAGTGTGAGAGCGATAACACCAAACTCAACACACCTGCTCCCCATTCACACCTGAGACCTTGTAACATTAATGAGTCACATGATACCGGGGAGGGAAAATGGCTAATTGGGCCCAATTTGGACATTTTCACTTAGGGGTGTACTCACTTTTGTTGCCAGTGGTTTAGACATTAATGGCTGTGTGTTGAGTTATTTTGAGGGGACAGCAAATTTACACTGTTATACAAGCTGTACACTCACTACTTTACACTGTAGCAAAGTGTCATTTCTTCAGTGTTGTCCCATGAAAAGATATAATAAAATATTTACAAAAATGTGAGGGGTGTACTCACTTTTGTGAGATACTGTACAGTATGTCATCCATATTGCTAATAACTGAGCTGGAAATATGATATATCAGTAAGGCATATATTCAACTTCGGAATTACTGGCACCCTTTATGAAAGTGAGCATAAATTATTCGACTTAAAATGAACAAATGAACAATGCATGCAATGAGTAATATTTTGAGCTGAAATCTGTTATAAGAATGTTGTATGGTGTGACGTCAACACAGTATTTATTTTTTGAAAGTACAATCCTTTCTGGAAAAAAAAAAAAAAAAAGCCACCGTTTCCAAAAATATTGGCACCCCAGCAGAGAATAACAGTACTCAGCCTGAAACAAGATTGGAGACACTTGTTGAAGGTCTCCTCAATGGAGAGCGTTTTTATTCAAGCTTGTTTGTATTCATAGGTTTGTGCATGTGGATGACTTCCAGGGACGAATGCAAATCCAGAGACAGAGATGACTAATTTCTTCCCACAACCATTTCTCTGTTGATTTGGTGTATTTCTGGGGTCAAAACTATAATTTTTTTTTTTACATATCCATTTAAACAAGGCTTAACCACATGACAGATTCAACCGAATTTGCTTCATAGCAGATTTCACAATCGCATCAGTTTTAACAAGAGCCAATGGACCACCATGAAGCAACACTGATTCATCAATGATCCATGTCTATATTGTACATTTGGCTTGGCGGCTTTTCCTTTTATAATTTCTTCTTTTTCTACCGAATGTGCTGATTGTGTTCACCTGATATTTGTTCAAAGCCTATCGAACTACCATCGAACAGCTAAAGCGTATAGAGCTCCTGGACACTAAAGCCAGTTTTAGACTCTGCAATTTCAGTTGGTCTTTTTTTCTTTTATTACTTGTCACACCCTACGAGATCCCAGTGAAGTCTTGGCTGAATTCTATAACAGTCTGTACAATAATGTGTGTTCTCCATGACAGATTATACAATGACAATCCTCTACCCATGGACCTGCAATTAAAGAAAACGACTACGTTCTGCTTACATCATCAACCAGCGTGATCCGGGCTTGTGCAGAAAAACGGTAATAAGGATATTTTCCGGTCCATTAGCATGTTTCACTTGCAAAGTCTGCTGAAAAAGCAACACAACTGTAATTCAACAGTACTTACAGTACTTCAGTATTACTGTTAGCTCCCCAATATTCTACAGAAACTACAGGGTGTCACAAATGTCTCCATACATAGGGAGAAATTAACACTTTTTCAGCAAAATGTCTTCCAGAATTTTTCATACTTATGCCAGGGACACACTAGACGAGTTTTTTTTTTAAATCTTAACCGATTTTAAAACCGTGGGAGACCACAGACATAAGGACAGTTTTAACAGGTTTAACATACCACACACCTGTCTATTGTAGTAACGATTTCACAGACACGAGGTCTCACAGAAACACACGTTTTATCAAACGTGGCTTCAGAAGAAAAACATATATGGAGGACGATCGACGTGGTCAGCTGGCTCTCCTGGCGTGCGTTATATTTTGCAGCGAAAAACAAAAAAGGAGAAAAAGAATATGGGTGAAATCTTGGCTGAGAAGACGCTATAGACGAGGCTTATACACTTTGCAGCGCGAGCTGGAGGTTAATTTTTATTTCTAGCGGTCGTACTGTTGCTGTAGTTGTACAAGTCGATCTTCTTTTTCGATACTCCACATTCGTGGCATGTTTGTGGCTGCCATGTTTCCACTATAAAAGCACGCAACACCCGGTTGGTGACGCTTGCTCGCTCTCATTGGCTATTGTGGGTATCCCGCCTGCGGCAGCCCGATCAAGAGTGCCCGATCAAGCCCGATCATTTGGAATCGGGGAGGCTCCGACTTGATCCAGAGCAGTAAAATAATCGTAATGACACCACACAATTGAGGATTTTTTGGACGAAAAGTCGGTAGCGACAAGCCTCGAATCGGGCCTCGCCATCCGCCCCACATCATGGCAGAGGCAGCCTGACGAATCATTTTTTTTTTAAGTATGGTAATTTGCCTGGTGCAAAAGTTTCAGGCACCCTATTTTTTTAGTACGAACTTTGTTATAGATTTTTTATTTTATGACGTCTACATTATCAAGTCAGTACAAAAAACATTTTAGATTCCCAAACATTAGTTTTCTAGCACAAAATTAAATGTTACAGAAAAATGTTTGTATGTCATTAAAGAAAGCAGCGTATTACGTAAGAGACACTTTTCAGACAAAAAACACAATGAAGGCTGCTGGGTTTCGCTGCAGAAATAAGAAGCGAGTGCGAAAGTCAAAGTGTCCAGAAGAACTGTGTCTGGTTCTGCAAGATGCTCAATAAAACTTACCAGCTCATTTCCTTATAAAACTGCACACACTGTACCGGAGATTACTATTTTAATTTTTTTAATTCTTATTTTTTTGTCACACCAAATATTGACTTTGTTTCATTTACTACAGTTTACTGCTCTTTACGGTATTTTTTTTTTTTTTTTTTAAATGCAGAAACATTTAATTTCATTATTTTGAAGGCATCTTTGCTCTACAGCATTTCTTTGCATGTGCCTAAAACTTTTGCACAGTACTGTATTTCTTTAGAAGGGTAAATAATTGTGTAGTGTGAAGAGAAAATTATTATTATTTTTAAAAAAACCCCAAAACAATAGAAACCCTCATAAAATCTGTAATGGTTTTAATGGTTATAATGGAAACTGTAATGGTTCCTGTGGGTCTCTACTGGTAATTTGTTGCCTTCTTTTGGTGGCATGTTATGTCTAGTGGATACCATTAAGGACCAATAATGGTAATGGTTTTAACGGTTAGCTGATGGTTCGTAATGGTGTTTGTAGTGGAAACCTTTAGAATTTCTGTGACGGTTTCTATTGTTGTGATCAGCATGGCTGGATCATTGCTGCCTACCATTTTTCTAGTTTACTGTATAGAGATAGAGGAGTAGTGAATTAAACATGACGGTTAAACCGCTACAGGTTCCTTGGGTTTATGGGGTGCGTTATGAGAGCTGTGTGTTATGGAAGTCAGTTACCATAATCGCGATTCGTGCCTTGGCTTGATCGATTGGAAGATTGCGCCGGTCGGTCGCTGTGTACTGATTGCACGCGCAAAAAAAAAAAAAAAAAAAGAAAGAAAAAAAAAAAGAAAAAAGAACGGAAAATCGATCAGGCGCAGAGGCACGCGGAGAGAAAACGCCTCATCCCTCCTACAGTAGATCCTCCCTCCTCCTCCTCCTCCTTCTTCTCTCTCTCTCTCTCTCTCTCTCTCTCTCACGCTCCCTCTTCGGTGCTCTGCTCCGCCTCCGGTGCTCGCGGGCTCGGTAAGCAGGCAAGCGCGCGCGTTCTTTGCCACCGCAGCGTCTCGCGCGCAACACTTATCTGGTCGGTCGTGTTCACGCACCGCGCCCGGAGGAGCGCGTGATATCAGGCAGGTAAACAAATTCTAATACTAACACCAGCGTTTCTAATGTTTGCTGCTCCTTTATAATAATAATAATAACCATTACTATTATTAATTGATTTTTCTTTTTTTTAAATTGTCGCTACTTTAAATCCCAGTCGTTGTCGTGGAAGTCGCATATTTGAATATTATGTCATGTTTGGATGTCAGTGTGTTTGCATGTCGCATCTTCCGTATGCATGAAAGACAACAATGTAGGCTACACAATATACATAATGCATACAGAACTGAACGCATAATAAAACACAAACTAGCCGTCAAACCTGAAAACCACTCCTCCAGCCAATCCTGCACAAATCCTCATTCACTTTTATTTTATTTATTTATTTATTTGTATTAAAGATTACAGTATTATTCTCGGGTATCATCAAGTGCGCAAGCGTCATTACATCCTTATTCTATACAGTGTAGATGCAGTTATGTACTGAAATGGCAATAATGATTTTTTTTTTTTTTTTTTTTTTTTTTTTTTGCGTAATTCTCCCAAGCTGTTAAACCCTGACGTGTGTGTTTACAGAGCCTGTGTTGATCACACTGTTGCCTTGATCATGATAATATCCGCTGCACTGTGACCTGCAGTAGTAACACTGAAGCTCCTTATGTAATGCAGAAATAGTGAAACATCTAAAGGGCACGTGCATGACTCCTCAAAACCGACACGAGATTATTATTATTATCGTCGTTTATTTATTTATTTTGGTTTGCACATGCGCTCCACATGCAACTGTACACTCTCAGAAACAACGGCACCAAACTGTACTACAGTATGTTTCACCTGGGAACGTGTACACTGTATACGGTGCATCTTTAAAATTACTTTTTTTTCCTTCTTCTTTTTTTTTTTTTTTTAAACAGGTACGCAAGGTAAGGCTGGGCAATATGAGATACAAGATCAGTACCGTGATGAATGATATCACGATACGCTTTTCTGAGATATCGTGATATAACTTAAAACAAAATACCAACTGATTGGCAGCAGCTGATGTTTTTCATGCTTTGAGTTCCTTAAACGAAGTGAATTTTGGATGGAGATCACAAAGAATTCTCAAATATATCGCAATTTCTAAATAATTAAAATCATTTTAAAACCGCAGTGAAAAAGTCTGATATTCTAAATAAAACATTTTCAGCATTCTTTTTTTGTCCATATGTCCCTCATATGGAGTCTATGGACAAACTTCAATGATGGCTCGAACACAGCAAGTATTTTATTAATGAAAACAGTTTCACAGCTGGGAGGAAGTGGTAGCTCAGTGTTTAAGATGTTGGCCTTCTGATCGGAAGGTCATGAGTTCAGATTTTTTGGATCATTGTCCTGCTGGAAGATCCAACCACGGCCCATTTTAAGCTTTCTGGCAGAGGCAGTCAGGTTTTCATTTAATATCTGCTGATATTTGATAGAGTCCATGATACCATGTAGCCTAACAAAATGTCCAGGTCCTCTGGCAGAAAAACAGCCCCAAAACATTAAAGAGCCACCACCATATTTAACCGTGGGCATGAGGTACTTTTCCATATGGCTACCTCTCTGTGTGTACCAAAACCACCTATTTTGGTTTCATCTGACCATAGAACCTGATCCCATTTGAAGTTCCAGTAGCGTCTGGCAAACTGAAGAAGCTTGAGTTTGTTTTTGGATGAGAGTAGAGGCTTTTTTCTTGAAACCCTTCCAAACAACTTGTGGTGATGTAGGTTCGGACTTCGGATTGTAGTTTTGGAGACTTTCTGACCCCAAGACGCAACTAACTTCTGCAATTCTCCAGCTGTGATCCTTGGAGATTGTTTTGGCCACTCGAACCATCCTCTTCACAGTGCGTTGAGACATTATAGACATGTGTCCAATTCCAGGTTGATTCATAACATTTCCAGTTGACTGGAACTTCTTAATTATTGCCTGATGGTGGAAATGGGCATTTTCAATGCTTGTGCATTTTGTGAAGCTCAACAACCTTTTGCCGCACATCACAGCTATATTCATTGTTAGCAAACATACAGTACGTATTGTGATGCATATCATGCATTGTAGAAATGTCTTGAAGTATCATGATATGATATTTTTGTGTTATCGGCCACCCCTACCTTAAGGACCACCTTTACTCTAAAAGGTAAAGATACAAAAGATGTCCCGGTGATTAGGGCTGGGCAATATAACCAGTGCTGTAGTTAATCACAGCCGTGCCGATATTCAGTATAACCACACGAGTGCAATATTGTTTTTATACAACAGTTCTATAAACACAAAATTTATATAGAATAACTGATATTTCAGACACAATATGGCCAAATGTTCTGTTTATTTATGCTCTGCTAGTGGAAATAGATCGCAAAGAAGCCACACTCACTTTATAGCACGTCAGCTAGCTAGCTCACATTGATTTGTACATTCCCGTTAAAGGTGCTTCTGGTAAAATTGGCCTCGCTTCTTCCATTTCATCTTCATCTTCATCATGTTTTAAGTTAAAAGTATCGTTTGCCATGTCCGCTGATGAAGTCGCCAACTCTACTGTAATAACCGAGGAATTTTGTAGGTATTCTGTGGTGAACACAGACGAGCGGCGTGATACATGGAGTGAAACGTCCCAGTGCGGTTATAGTAAATATTAACACTCTTTGAACGCCGCTCGTCCAATCAAATGAGTGGACCAGAACTAACTGTTGCATAAAATATCAATATTTTGATAACAATATGTCACAATACACCTTTCTGAAAAACTAGGGGTACTGTGATGATTTTATAAAATCATTTGTAAAAATAATTACAAATTTATTGGAGCTTGGAAGCAGCTGATTTGAGACTTGATCATTCTTTATTTATTATTTTTATTTTTAAAACTGCTTTTTTTCCCCACAGCACCTTTTATCCTCCCTACGCCCTTTTTTGGTGCTAAATAATAATTATTTTTGTAGACATTAAGTCAAAATATCAACCTTTTTAATGCAGCACTACTGTTTTAGCAAACCGATATCGCGATGCATATCATATACTGTAGAAATGCCTTCATGTATCATGATATGATAGTTTTGTCATGCATCCATTGCATCACTTTTTTCAGTGTATAATGGAATTGCTCAGGATGTATGCATGTTTAGAGAGGGAATGTAGTTAGAGCTGTATTGATCTGATCTGATTTTGATCTGAGGCGTCGTATTAGATGTTCCAATCCAATAAATTAAGACAATATAAAACTTTATTGATCCTGAAGGAAATATACTGTCGATATAAACTTATAATATGTAACACAATGGAAACAGTCTTATTAGAATTCTTATAATAACTGTACATGTGCAAAAATATTACTGACTCTCTTTCAGATTTCTTCTGGTTTCCTTATAACACTTCGGTGGCACTTTAGGATTTCCTAGTTTAAACACTGATAAATTCTCTCTTCGCTCTTCATGATACTTCTTCGAAGTTGAAGTACATTTTGAAGGACTACAATCAATTTAGGGTATTTATTTCCTCCAGTATTCCACCAAACCCCGCCTCCTGTGCTATAATTGGCTACCAGCTTTGTACCACTAAAGATCAGGGGTGTAACGATCAGACGATCTGGATCACTGCAGCGATTTAAAAGGCAACAATCATAAACTGATTATTATTGATTATAACTGATAATAAATTAATTACCAGACAACTGATATGTAAAAAAAAATTAACCTACTCCAGATTCTGAACAAATCTTTTCACATATTGATTGGAGGCTATTAAATCAAATCATATCATATCGTAGCCAGCCCATCGCAGGGCACAATCACGCACACACACTCATTCAGTCAGCCTACAGTGCATGTCTTTGGACTCGGGGAGGAAACCGGAGTACCCGGAGAAAACCCCCGAAGCACGAGGAGAACATGCAAACTCCGCACACACAGGGCGGAGGCGAGAATCAAACCCCCAAGCTGCGAGGCAAACGTGCTAACCACTAAGCCACCGTGCCCACAGTAGTATTGTCATGTATCGAATTGTTGCCTTATGAATCGAAAACATATTGTATTGTAGCAGATTCGTCAAATCGCATCGTCAAATATCAAATTGTTGGCTTTTGATTTCGAAATCACATCATACTGTTGCAGATTCAGTGGTATCCTCGTTGTCTTAAGAATCTAAATCGTATCGTATCATGTGGAAGCCTGAGGTTTACACCCCAACTAAAGATGAGCCGCTTGTGCTGTTGATCCCAAAGATTATGTAACGGATGGATGTAACTTTGACGATACAAAATGGTGCAGGCGACTGATACAATATATACGAATATACAAATCACATATTAGTCACTAGTTTTATTCCAAGCTGCATGTAATTACTGTACAATGCATTGTAATGAAATAAACTTGATTAACATCAAATGGCCAAGTTGTAACTTCCTGGCAGAGGCAACTGGGTTTATTTGTTAAAACATCGTATTAGATTAGATCCACTGATTTCACGGTGGCTATCAGGGACTTTTTCTTCTATATGTGGTCCTCCTTTTTTTTTTTTTTTTTTTTAACAAACACGTCGATGGTGTTGGGCCAAACGCAGAATTCCCATTGTATTACAGTGAGTCTTGGTGAAGCTACAATTTGAGTTTTAACCTTCTGGAAGAGGCAACCAGCATTTTACATAAAATATCATGCTGCATAGCAGGATTAATAAACATTTTGTAAGTTCACGTTTCACAAGAGCTGTCGAAGTGTTCAGCCTAAAATTGGTTAATACACAATGTACTGCTAGAACAGTGTAACATCATCAGTAGTTGCATCATAGTTTTATATTTAGTACAATGCAAGACCTTGGAATTAAGATTCAAGCAGACAATATTAGTTAATGTTATGCTATGTTATGTTATGTTATGCTACTGAAGTTTAGTTTTTTTAATGCTCAGTATCTTAAAATGACATAATTGTCAGACAGAACCTTATCATGCCAAGGTTTCAATTAAATTATGCAGTACCCCGAAATCCACCGGTCATTACTACATTTTAAGCATCTGTTCTGTATTACACTGGGCTGAGGCAAGAAGTTTCCACTCTACGACTACATTCAGACCCGCCTCGAGAAATTTTACGCACAATTCGGCATGCAGGCAATTATCAGCTTGTTTTTGTTCTGCATGGTACGCTGCGATAAGGAGTGATAAGGGCGTAGTGAAGTTACAGATGGGTGCAAAGTGAAACAGGTGTTCCCTAATTCACCGATCTCAGTTCAGTAAAGTGAAGAAAAGCTGACGGTGTCGGCGATATTTAACCTCCTGTGGTGCTTTGCATTTCACATCTCATAGTGAAGCTAAAGGCATGTTTGGAAAATGACTTCTCATTTACATCCTGTTGCTTTGATCACTGTCATATTGTTATTTAGCTTGATTTTTGAAGATTATTCTCATTTACATGTGGAATTTAAAAAAAAAAAAAAAAAAAAAACCCAAAAAACACACACACACATGACTTTTGGAGCAAAACAATTATCTCACATGGTAAACGTGTGCATTTTGCACCAGTAAAGCCTCTATTCACAAATATCCCATGTTACATCCTATTGCAGGAGCACTGAAATAAGTCCATATTTCGACTTAGTAGACTAAACAGACCCACCTGAGAGGCTTTGTTTGTTTTTTTTGGTCCATCATCGTTGCTAATAAGTGAGCCTTAGTGACAAAGAAAAACTCCCTGAAACATCATGAGTGTTTATTTTTGTTCTACTCCATTTCTAATTTTTCTTTCACAGTTCTAATTTTTACTTTTTTTTTTTTTACTATATATAATTGTAATTTTTTTGTATTATATTCTAAATTGTCATTGTCATTCTCCTTTTTTCCACATTAGATTTTAATCTATTATATTTTATATTATTTTTATTCTCTTTATATATCGGTGCAGTCGTAAAAAAAAAAAGAAAAAGCATTTCACTGCATTTCATACTATGTATGGTTATGTATGTGACAAAAAAAAGTTTGACTTGATTTGATTTTTTGTTGAAAAAGAAACAAACTGGACCAGGAAACATGTTTCCAGTCTTCGACAGTACAGTTTTGGCGACCCTGTACGCTCAGATTGCTGTTCTTGGCTGAACCCGATGTGGTCTTCTGCTGTTGTAGCTCATCAGCCTCAAGGTTTGACGTGTTGTGCATTCTGAGATGCTTTTCTGCTCACCACGGTTGTAAAGAGTGGTTATGTGAGTTACCCTCATCTCGAATCAGTCTGGCCATTTTCCTCTGACCTCTCCCATCAGCAAGGCGTTTCCACCCACTGATCTGCCTCTCACTGGATGTTTTTTGTGTTTTGCACCATTCATTGTAAACTGTAGAAACTCTAGAGTGTGTAAAAATCCCAGGAGATCAGCAGTTTCTGAAATACTCAAACCAGCCCATCTGGCACCAACAACCATGTCACTGAGATCACAATTTTTCTCCATTCTGATGTTGGATGTTTGAACATTAACTGGACTTGTATCTGCATGCTTTTATGCATTACGCTGCTGCCACGTGATTGGCTGATTGGATAAATGATTATGTATTGGATAGATTGGATAAATGCTTCTGATTCTGTATTCTCAGCCGAGCTTCAGGTGTGTGTGTGTGTGTCTGTCTGTGTGTGTGTGTGTCTGTGTGTGTGTGTGTGTGTGTGTGTGTGTGTGTGCTTGAGGTCATGTGGTACATGCACAGTGAATGTTAAGGGATAGTGGATCTGTTTTATGCAAATACCACAGAACTGATACTTTTCTTGAACACACCAACCAAAAACAGTCGAATGAACTCCTCATCTGTTTGGGATGTGGTCTGATCACATGACCATCAGGAGCCAGTCACAGGATGATACACAGTGATTTCCATTCACATTATACTGTGAAAAACGACATTTTCAAATATAGCCTGCCCTGAAAGCACCATTTGAGTGCGGTTAGAAGGCCAAAACGGAGAAAAAAAGCAATGTTTTTTAATATAATCTGTATTAGTTTGGACAAGGCCTGGGGCTGCGGGTCAGTAGGTGCTGAAATCCTCATCACTGCTTTTTGATCTTTCCATCTTTCATCTCACCTCGTGCAGATGAATGTAGCCGAAGCTGACGTAAGACTATTCAGAGATCCCCGCCAGCACAGAATTGATTCGTTTTTTCCTCACCAGCTGGAAAACGTTTCAGTCCAGCTGTTAGGCCACAATATATATAGAGACATAAAAGCACTATAAGTACATCTTCCTTCATTTTATACATTAAATACTGCCTCATTTATCAGCTTTAACCTCATGCAGTTTGTGTAACACAATCTTTAGCTTATCCTTTTATGGTTATCGACCGACACACTGACCAAATCAGAAGATCACTGAAAGCATTTTTCCAAAACGTTGGTTAAATAACTAGCATAACTAGCATCCTGTTGTACGAAGTCAGGCTACCAGTGTTATGCACTCGGGAGCAAGTTCTTTGTTGTTAAGATGTAACGCTAATGCTTTGAAATTCTATACAGTAAAATGTTATCACTCCTTTTTGCTGTTAGAAAGGTTGACCAGGAAATCACTCTTCACTTGGGCATTCCTTCCCCTCTTACCCCGTCACACAACAGCTACCAATTGGGGAGGGCGAAGGCTAACATGTGCTTCCTCCAAGAACCACGTGAAACTGCTGTCTACCCTCTTCCACATACATGAGCTCAAAGATGCACACGATTGGCTAGTGTCACCCTGTCTAACAAAATGTTGCAGACAAAAATCGCAGCCTGCTACATTTCCCGTCTAAAAGCTACCAATAGGAGGGCAGCATAGGATGAAAAACCCATGGAACAGCTACAAATATGATAGTAGTGGTGATGACAAACGTATGTATATATATATATATATATATATACACACACTAATGGATAGAAAAGTATCCTTATCACCCCAAGCTCACTTTGAGGAATGGACATTTCACGTGGTTGTCTTGGTGAAGACCTCCAAACTCTTCTTTTTAGGCTTTTTAAACTATTTTCTATAGACATAATATTACCATTATAATACAGAGAGGTTGTTTGTTGGTAAATTTCTTTAATCGTAGGTCTGTTTTTAGAGGATCTTCATCGTATAATCTGACAGGGAGCACACACTTTATCACACCACGAGTTATAGAATTTGGACAAGATTTTTATTTATATCGTCTCGTACAGCGTGACAAAGTAATAATCTTAAAAATTACGCAGTCTGAAGTCAGTTTTAATGAATATTACACAATCTGCAATTTGAATAATCCCCAGTCCTGCAATTTGCTTGATTTTTGTCTTTTCTTTTTTCTCTCAGAATATTTAATAGAAAATCTGCACAGTAAAGTTGGAAAAAAATGAATAAATAATGAAAAAGTATACAAAAAGCTTGGCTTAGCACATGTGATTTGGTTGAAAGATATTTAAGGGCTTCGGGGGGAGGGGGATTGGGAAGGGAGCCAAGCCTCACCGTGTAAACGCACTCTAATGTTTACATCACTGTAGCGCCACACACACGCACACACACACACACACACACCCGTACACACCCACCAACACACACACACACACACATGCTCGCGCTCACTGTTGCGCTTTAACAAACACCTCGAGGGAGGGAGGATAGCTCAGGTCGACGTTCGCACTGGAGAACAGTACATCTGGTTTTAGTGAACAGGGTGTTGACTCTCGTTCCCACTGTTAATAAACGTTTATTAAATTATATTTTAGAGTGCTGCAGAAGAACATCACATGTCACCAATCCAGAACCTCCAGTCATGCGTGTTTATGTATTCACACAGCCTGTATTGACGTGCCCAGACACATCCACGCACACGCTTGGAAGAACTGTCCTTGGAAGTCCTGTGTTTTTGTTTTTTTTTTTTTTTTTTTTTTTTTAGGCCTCATGCTGTTTTTTTCTCTCTCAGTTTTGTGTGAGAACAACCACGACTATGGCACTGTTTTCCCCACAAAAGACTGACGTCACTTTTCTTTTGTGTTTCCCCTCCAAAATAAATCCTATTGTGTGAGGAAAGCAGACGGCGCTTGCACATGTATTTATTCATTTAATTATTCATCAGCCTTCCCTATTTAGTTAGTCGTTAATCATTTCTTGGGTCCAGTCTGTCTGTTATCGCTTTTGGCCACACTTGGATTTGGGAAAGAACATTCACGTGCTGTTTTAATTACTTTTTTAAAAAATTTTTTTTAATTTAATTTAATTTATTTTTTTTTATACCTCTGTATGTTTCTCCCACTAATAAGATGCAAGTTTAATTTGATTTTCAAGGCTGAGCAGGTCTGCCTATAGCTATACTACATTTATTTTCACCTTCTTTACAATAACCTGCATGTATCTCTATACATTTGTACAATGGCCTTGACTTCCTGAAATCAGATCGGAAACATTTAGCTCAGTTATTCAGACAATATAAAAGACTACAGTGTTTCTACAGTGTTGTGCAAAAGTCTTAAGCGTGGGTAAGGAAATGTTGAAAAGCAAAGATGCTTTCAAAAGAAATGAAGGAAAGGGAAATTTTTATTAAATCAATATTTTTTTTAATTTATTTAAAAACTGCCACGGATTCTCTCAAGTAAACTAATTTTTAAAATTTTCTGTAAAGAAATCGGTCATTCTGCACACTTTGGCTCTCACTTCTGTAAAATCCCAGCCAGCCTCAACGATGCTTGAATATAAACCAGCGTTACTTTTACCAAAACGTACACGAATACAAAATTACAAAATGATCTGATTCCGATTTACGGTTTGTAACTATAACTATATCTGAATCGTTATGCCATTACAGCGCCTTGCATAAGTATTCACCCCCATTAACTTTTCCACATTTTGGACTGTTACAACCTGGAACTGAAATGGACTTAATTGGGATTATATGTCAAGAATACACACAAAATAGCCCATAATTTTGAAGCAGAGTGAAAAATCAATATACAGTAGGACCCCCGAGCCCACCCAGCGGATGCCTGAAACCGCGGATAGTAGCGAACACTATATACTGTACATACCTATGATAAAGTTTAGTAATAGCACGAACTACTTTTTCTTTTTTTTCCCCAATTTCACAGATAGAAGCTTTGTTCTTACCATACATCCTAGCAACCTCAGCATACGATTTTTTCCCTTTCCCTATTAAATCGAGAATTTTCACTTAAAGGAAGCACTTTACCACTTCTCTTTGGCACATCCGATTTTCCAGCATCACCACTCTTGCACTTTGCGGCCATTACATTTATATTTATGGCATTTGGCAGACGCCCTTATCCAGAGCGACTTACATTCATCTCATTTATACGACTGAGCAGTTGAGGGTTAAGGGCCTTGCTCAAGGGCCCAGCAGTAGCAGCTTGGCAGTGCTGGGATTTGACCTTTCCGATCAGAAGTCCAATGTCCAATGTCCTAACCACTAAGCTACCACTGCCCTTATTTTCATTATTAGGCAAAATAAGGGTGACTTGAAAACACGCACTGCGATACCGTGAGAGTTGATCTGATAACCGAGACAGCTACTAAGTGACTAACGGCGTGAATGATTAAGGCCTGGGGTAGTGCTGCATGAAATTTCATCATATTACTCAATTTAATTTACGAATGTTTACTGTATTTATGGAATTTTCTGTTAAATTTTTTCGGACTGTGGTCAACCGCGGTTAAGTGAAACAGTGGATACAGGGGTTTTACTGTAGTTTTCAAAATGATTTACAATTAGTTGTGTAAATTAGTTCTGGTGCAATCAGTTACCATTAGATTCTAAGTTATGCAATTAGACCATATCTAAACAAACAACATCAAAATGATGAAAGAGCTATCAAAATAAGTCTGGGACAAAGTACTAGATTTGTTTCAATCATGGCATGGTTATAAAAAAAATATCCCAAACTTTGAAAATCCTGCAGAGCGACATTAAATCAGTTATTTTAAAAAATGGGAATGAATATGGCAGAGGCAGCGGTCCAAAAATGTCAGGGGGTGAATACTTATGCAACACACTGTATTATAGTTATTTTTAGACAGTGGTGTAAGGGATTTAAATAAAATACTTTTTTAAAGACTGCTTGGCCTTGCAGTGTATTTTTATTTTATTTTTTTTCAATTTAACAAACGCAAAAACAAAAGCAGACCCACATCTCTCCATAGACCTGCACTGTTTTGGAGTCTAACATGGGGGACATAAAGATGTATCTTAGTAGCTAACGATGATGGCTTCAACCGATGAATGTTTTGGTTCTCAGAGCCAAACCTTCATAAAACATCCTGCTGACCTAAAATTGTTAGCTGAGCTAGTTGTAATCCTTGTTGCGAACCTGTTGTGAACCTGTTTAAACCTGTCCAGTCCCAGGACTCTCAAACTATCAGCGTTTGTGTGTGTTCAAGGTGTGGGAGGTGTGGTAGGGTTAGAAGCTGACATTTGTATGTGTGACCTGCAGATCGATTTGCAACAGAGCTTTTATTTGCAACTCAAATCCATGAGGCAGCAGTTCCCGGTATTTGAGAGCCAGTGAGAACAAGTCGGAGCACTTTTCTAGAAGCTCTGCTCCATCACCGCTGCTCTCGATTCTCATTGCTTGTTTGCACATTAGAGCACATTAGAGGTCTGCAAATGTTACGATCATTACCCGAGTGCCTTTTGGGGCTTGTTGTCCTGCTTCCGTGATGTTGGTGAATACGAGTGGGGAGGAGTGTGTGTATGTGTGTGTACAGCTAAAGCCGGTGGTCTCGCTCACTCTGTGTGGAATGTTCCCAAGCTTTCTGTTTTTTCTAGCCAAAGGGCAAATGCGGTCATGTCCAGTGCAGAAATCATCACAGAGAATAAAATCCATTCTCATGAAGAACGGGGGATAAAGAGACCGAGAGATAGCGAATGAGACCATGTGGTCCTGTCTTTGTGCATCAGTAAATGTGGACCAAGCGAGGCTTCTTTTTTGAGAGACTGAATTTGAAACACCAGTTTCAGTATTGTTCTAGATATTGTAATAGGCTCAATACACTAAAATTATGGAATTCATAGCTCTATACAGTGCTGAAAGGGAAGTCAGGGACTCGCGTGATTACATTAAGTAGTTACATTAATTTCGTGAGGATAGGATTGTGTCTCCCCCTGTAGCTGTCTGATGAGCGAATCTGCATTCCCTTACATGAATGGATTCCTTCGGCGACCTTAATGCCAGAGAAACAGTGCTGTATAAGATACTAATGCGTGCAATTCACCCTTTCAAAGCTCATCCTGGACTGCCGTCGGTCTGGAGTCAGGCCTAGAACAAGCTCTGCTGATTATGGGACATGGGGGCTACTCTGTTGCCATGGTAATTTTAAGAGGGTTGAGTAGGTGGTAATGAGCACTGGTGCTTTAGTGACATCATCAGCGTTATTACAGCTCTATTCACCACACTGTATCTCCAGTGGATTCTGTGGACCCGCAAACCTCAGCACACATCCTGTATTAAAATGACAACATACTTCATGACAAATAAGTGTTGAAAGCAATTAGCCTGACATTTAAAAGACCTAGGTAGTTACTGGAAACCTACAGTGTAAGTCAATTATCAAAGTCTTTATCTAGCCTATTATATTCATGGTGCATGGTGAGAGGACACTAAGGAGAGGAAGCTCTTCATCCTGCTCTCTGTCTCTAAACAAGCCATTTTCTAGCATGACTCAGTGTGTCCTCTTGGCTGACCCTTCTGCAGTGTTTTGGCTGCTTTCGTTCTCCAAGGCGTGGTCTTCGGCCCTTGCCTTGCTTATTCCTTTCGCAAATCTGATTGGTCGGACAATGTTGCTTGATTTTCTAATGTAAGAGCAGCTCTGACATTTATATTAATGCACTTGTTGTAATGAGTTATCGTTTCTGTAGTAACAACATACACAGGGATTTGTATGGTGGGCGCTCCACACGAACCAATTGAAATAAACATGCGTAATCATTTATTTAACATTTATGGAAGGAGCCTTCAGTGTCATCACGTTGTAACAGTCAGCATCATAACCACTGCTCTCTCTGGGAACTCTAATCCCCCACCATTAGCCACGCTCGGTGTGGTTGTTGGATAAGAGGAATAAAATTAGAGCTGCGACAACTAATCGATAAAATCGATAATAATAATCGATTATGAAAATCTCATTATGGATTAGTTGGTCTGCGCACGACACGAGGCACATAATTACTCATTGTGTTACTTCTGTTACGAAAACTTGCACCGGACAGTAAATACTAAACTTGTGTCCCAAATGACGTACTATACACTTACACTATGCGCTACGTACTCTACTGTCTATTGAATGAAGTTTAGAAGGGTAGTATCATCTCAAATGGAACACTAGCGGTTTTTTTACTAACCGGAAGCATAAGCCAATTTCCTAGTCGATGGCACTTGACGTCAAACACATGTAATGCGACGCTGCTAGCTTTAGCAGAATACGCAGAGTCAACAAGGTATTACAGGAAAATAATCAATTTCAGGGTGATAACAGGAACTACGCTTTATCACACCAAACAGTCGTTGTTTTATTCCTTACTTAATGATTTATCTAACTGCATTATGGTGCCTCATCAACAGACACAAATTTGTTTTGACATCTGTTACTCGAGGTGTCCCTCAGGGCTCTGCACTTGGTCCACACATTGTCAGAGTCTAAAAGCATTCTGTATGTCTGAAAGCATGCAAATTCTGCTTAAAGTGTTGTCCTACAGTACACAGCTGTTTTCTGCCCTTGTTTTGGGGGTAGTTGTGATATTTTGAAGTGTCCATGATAACAATATTGTTTGTTAAATATCACGGTTAGGACGCCAGCTTTAGACATTCTGACTGATAGGAAATGAGATGGTGTACTGTAAGAGTCAGGATGTTCTGGTGAGCTGCAGCTCTCAGTGTGATTGCAGTGAGTCAGCACATTCGGAAAGCTGGGAGGCTTTTAACCTCCATCTATACCTCCTCAGCATCGACACTTTTGTTTTTTCATCTGTTCCTTTCTTGTTGCCTGGGGAATGCATTTAAGTGCCCTGCCAATTCTAGGAAGAGACGTGTGAATCAGACTTGTGATCTGTGAGTTGCTGTGTTGATGTTTGTGTTGGTGTTTATGTGGCGGTGTTGATTTAGCTACCTTCTCCGCATGCAGCTTGCTCGCAGCACGGATCAAGTCTGAACTATAGACCTATAGAACTTTTTAAGTGCATGACTGGCCTACAGCTGCATAGTGTAATCCATTT
This sequence comes from Cranoglanis bouderius, assembly GCA_023630585.1. Taxonomy (NCBI): domain Eukaryota; kingdom Metazoa; phylum Chordata; class Actinopteri; order Siluriformes; family Cranoglanididae; genus Cranoglanis; species Cranoglanis bouderius. The sequence goes on from CM042572.1 coordinate 3,708,328, forward strand.
TTTGGTAATTACCACTGCATTGGGGGATGTAGCGGATAGTTTTGCAGGGTCCCTGGTTCATTCTCGAGCTCGTGTTACTGTCTGTGTGGAGTTTTGTATGTTCTCTCCATGTCCTGTGGGTTCTCCGGTTTCCTCCCACCTCCCAAAAATATGCCAGTCGGTGGAATGATGACTCTAAATTACTCCTAGGTGTACAGTGGTATAGAAAAGTCTGAGACACATTGACTCAACATTCTGCACTATTTCTAGGTCTCTATTTAAATGCAAGCAAATCTGTGATATCATGTTAACTGATCCGAATTTCCTCATGCCTAATCTCGTCTATTGAAGCATGTGATCAGACGACACTCCTATGGATTTGAACTAAAATGGATTATAAGGTTTTGCACAACCATGGCAGCTCGAGTGCACACTGTCATTAAAGTAAATCGGGGATGTACCAAATACTAAGAAACTGATTTTCAGTAATGGTCTCAGACTTTTGGACCCCACTGTATATTTCAATATATTTCAATCATTTCATGTCTATCTATCTATCAATCAATATACTGTATATATATATATATATATATATATATATATATATATATATATATATATATATATATATATGTGTGTGTGTGTGTGTGTGTGTGTGTGTGTGTGTGTGTGTGTGTGTGGATATTCACAGACTGGTTGATAGTACAAAGAATCCAGGATAAAATTTTCTTTTAATTTTCTTTTTAATTTTCACCACAAATGCTTTTTAAAAGCTAGGTTATCGTACCGTTAAAATTTTAAACAGTAACACCCCTAATACACAGCATGGTTTATGTCAGACATTAAACACTTTTTTAGGTGTATTTTAGGCCAAAGCTGTTAGTTGTTAATTAATCTGGCACTGAAAGTGGCACCAGCAAACTGTGAGAATGACTCAAGCTGAAAACATATTCACAACCCATCTCAGATTGGACGCGTTGACAGACGTTGTAGCGAAGCGTTCAAATCCTTCAGATCTCTCAAACTTTTGAGGTGTCACCTCACCATCCATTCAACCTTAGAGCTGAAAAAGCATAAAAGAAAAGCTTGTTTTGTAGTCTACTATTTGTATTGCGAGTTCTCGCAGAATCTCTTCAGAGTGCATTCTACACACCTCCTAGTCCAGGGATAATTGGGAGAGTATTTCGAAGTGGGTTCGATTTCCTTTTTCAAGCCCTGCCGATGGAGCTGTCTCGTCGAGGAGGCCTTGTTTGGGATCGGCCTGAGTAAGAGGTCTGAGTAATGTTTGGTGTTTGAGTGAACCTGAGCCTCCTCCCTGTCCCTCAGGGCTTGTGCGTCCAAACTGGCCTGACTTGTTCTGTGCAAATGCAAATGCTTTTCAACTTCATAGAAACAGAGATCAGCTGTGGCTTGTTAGAGACACAGTGCATGCAGCTGTACAAGTGCTTAATGTGTATGTGTTAATCATAAACATTCATAGCTGTAATTGTTTACATGAGCATTGCACGATAGATTGTATGGATGCTGCTAAGCATTATGCTCATGTTGTCCTGTGGATTCTGCACAATATTTTATTTTACAACTTTGCTGTAAATCCAGTTTAAAGTCTCTCCTGGGTGTAATTTATTGATTATACGACTTCCCGTGATCCATCAGTGTTTCCTCGCTCTTTTTACGGCCGCAATTAAGAAGTTGGGGCAGGGTGTCTTACTCAGGACTCCATTGAAATCAATCTTTAGTGATTTCTAGCGTATAACCATTACACTGATTTCACCCAGTGAGTAATCTTATAGTTTAAGTTTTATATCTCATGGTTTGGGCTGTTTGTTGAAGAAGAAGAAGAAAAAAGAAACCGTTGAAAATCAGCATGAACCATTTTCTCAGTCAAGTGTCATGTGTTGTTGTTGTTGTTTTGTGGTTGTTCCATGTTGTTAAACCAGACCTTCTTCCCTGTTTGAGCACCTGCAGGTTATACCCGAAGGCTTTCTTCAAAAACATGCCTCTGCCCTCTCATTACCGTGCATCACTCTGTACTGCGGCACACTTCGAATCCTCTAAATGTGCACTCCGCTCGGTGGTAAACCAGCCCCTGCTGAGATGTAATGCGTACATTTTTAATCGAAACCTCGCAGGAGCCTCTGGCAGTTACGCTGCATTACACTTTTGCCTCGGTGTGTGTTTAGTGTATATACTGTATTATGTTTGAAACGAGTCAGGCAGATTGCTGTTAAAACCACAATGATTGTATCGATGCAGAATTTAGCTGAATCTGGCTGTTTGGAAATATAGCACATATCCAATACTAAAGCTACGTTCAATTATATGAAATAACATTCTCACTGATCAAAATAACACAAACTTGGTCCGGTTTAGAGAAACTGTCATTTTGGAGATGAAAGTCCACTATTATTGAACCAAATGATCTGAATTATTGATGAGTCGGAATTCCGATCACTAGTGGGCGTGGCCAGTGCTGTTTATTTCATTCATGAAATCACGCAGTTCAAAAGATCTGTGTTTTCATGAACTATGATGATGTGAAAATCAACTAGAGGTGGTAGAAATACACAAATCATTCATAAAATACTCGAAGACAACACTCTGGTAAGTTCTAGCGCAGCTTCCAGACATTTACTAAAGTGAAATGAAAGTACAACTCCAGAATCTAAAAAAAAAAAAACGCAAGAAGGAAGTCACAAATGCAATTGACGTGTATTCCTCAAATCACAAAATAAAAACAACAACAACAACAAAAAAAAAACAGTAGGTGACAACACGACACGGAGCCGCGATTTGTGATAGTGATAGTGCGACACTTTTCTCAATCCTTTGCAAATTAGTCGTGACAAATCCAAACAGTCGGCTCAAATGCTCTCTCAGACCAATGTGTGTGGTCCTACGTTTGTTCAGTTCCCCACTCACAACTTTAGTACCTACCTGCAGTTAGTTCCCATTTACCTTTTGACTGCACAAAAATGATTGAATATATACCAGATTGCCGTTGGGTCAAATTTGTCACTTTTTTCCTATTATAAAACTGATTAGGGGGCGGGGCAACATTTGAGCTGAGATTCCACTAAAAAACTTGCATGATAAGTGAGCTAACTAGATAACTTAACTAATGCTAGTTCCAATGTGCATAATCATGCATATTCATAGACACTGGCATTTTTAATGAGTTTTTCAGGGAAGTATTATTCAAGGTGGATTAATTTAATGCTTTCAATGACATGTTCTAGGGAAACTGCTGATGCCACCTTTAAGCTATTTAATGCTCTTAAAATAAAACTGTAAAGTAAACTGTTCCAGCTGTTGTGCTGTTATGTTGCCCACGAGTATGAGCGCTGAACTTTCTGTCTGTGACACTGAACCTAATAAGGGCATGAATAGTCCTATACAAACAGAAGAGAGACCTGAGGAGGCACTGGAACAACGCCCATTACGCACTCACACACACACACACACACACACACACACACACACACACACACACACACACACACTCATTCCCTCTCTGTCTGTATCTCTCTCTGTGGGTCAGTGCATTTCAGTTACAGAGGCTTTCCTCTTTTCTTCTCACTTACAGTTTCTTTGGATCATTTTCTGTCTGTCTCATGCATTTTTTCATTCTTTCTTTCCCTCATTCCTCTGTGTGTTTCTTTCTCACAGCAGAGGTCTGGACTCTCTCAGAGAATCATGACCAGGTCCCATGTGGCACACTGCTGCCTGCTAAAGTGGTCAGTAATGGGAAAGGCAACAACGACACAGTGGAAAAGTGAGAGAGGGACTGAAATAACATCGCTGTAAATGACAAACTCGATTTCCTCCACTTCTCCCAGTGTTTTTTCTCTCCGGCTAAACGGGTGCCAATGTGGAGAAACTTCTTTTTTTCTGTTTGCGTAAGAGGCTCAGAAGTGCCTGTCAAGTAATGACAGGCTGAGTGTAAAGAACTCATTGTTTTGTATTTTTTTTTAAAGAGTGCCATATTGCTCTCCATGACAAGATCTCTACTTGGAAACCAACCATGTGCGAGTTACAGATGCTATGTCTACAAACTAGCTCTCCCCAAAACAAATCTACTGTTTGCGTGTTTATGTATTTATTCACTAGCGCTGTCATGGCTCTGAGGTGGAAAACCGGATCAGTTTACCTGTTTGGAGTGACACAAATGTGACACAGATCTGATTTTTTTCCCCTCAGGACTGTGTGGACACAAAAATCCGATCTTTTCAAATCAGACCTGAGCCACTTTAGTATGTGGATTGTTTAGTATGTGACGTTAATGAGAACGGTCAGATTGGAATTCATGTGGCTTTTTCCCCAATGCATTTTAATAGGCATGCGCAACTCATTATCATCATCATCATCATCATCATCATCATCGATTGTCAGGGGATAAAAAGCAAAACAACCAGCAATTCAATGGAAAGATGCAGAAATGAACGATCACTTGGGGAAATGAATCGATTCAAGCAAAACGATTCAAGCGTACGAATGAACATGGCTACAATCCTGAAGGAAAAAATGAGTTCAATTAGGCAAAAGACTTGAATCAATGTAGCAATCATCGTCCCCCAAGTGTGTTCCTTTTTTACGAAAAACTTTTTGGTTGATAAACCCACTTGTTCTTCTGCAGAAATACCCTTAGAATCCCATCCACATTGTGGTTCTGCCATTGCTTGTTCTTCTCACCATCCCATACCTACACAGCTCTTGGTGCAGCAGTGCCAGCAATGGATGGTGCAAAAACAGCAAAAGCAATCCATTTAACAATCCATCAGCTGATCTAATCAGAATTGTGCAATGAAACTTGTAAAGTGAATGTAGTTTTCGTGTATGTCCATTAAAGTGCTCTACATTCATTTCTCACGTGAGGTGACAACATCTACGGTTAAGACATAACATTTACGATTTTTGACCTGTCGCTATGGCGATACGGGAGACACCTGAAAACTATGCTTCTCTGCTTTTTCGGGCTAAAGCACTGGTCAGACCAAAGGTGAATAAAATTGTTCGAAAAGCCAGTTCACTAAAGGGGAAAGGATGTGAAAGATGTGCACTTCCTTCTGGTAGAGTTAGTTTCACTCTGCACCAGCTTTAGCAACACTCTGCTTTGTGAGCTTATAGAAAACAAGTGGGTGGGGCTGTGGTTTCTTTGGTTGGTAAAAAAAAAAGAAAAAAAAGGAGGAGCTGCTTAACTAGTAATCACACCTGAATTTTGCCTCAGTGTTTTCTTAATGCTGCTTGGTACACACAAAAAAATGTTTCATCCACTAGTATATGCTAAGGTTTTTGTTGTAAAACTAAAAATTTTAGGACCTCTGTGTATCAGTTCACCTCAGCAAAGTCAATGGAAGCCTTGTTGTTGTGGCATAGCCACTTGTTAACAATGAATCCACATTAATTTCCAGTTTCTTGTTTAATTCTGTAAAACCTCCAACATTTCTCTGACTTACTTGCAGGAAGCAGTTATTCAGCTTTCAGAGGAACTAAGCAATTAATTCCTAAAGTTATTACAGCTATGAATTGTCTAACAAACAACAGCTCAAATTTTCTAGCAAAATAAATGACATTGTTAGGGCAACGGCGTTAATGTGGCTAATGATGGAACGGCCAATTAGCTTGGTGTCATTTTGACAACATACCTTTTATTCACTGAAACCCACGCTTCGTCTTTACTTTGTTTTGAGTTCATTTTCTCTACAGCAAGACATTTCCAACAGACATGACAGACCTTAATTATGGTTAGCTTAATAAATGTACTGACAGCGTGCAGAAAGAGCTGAACAAGCAAACAGGGTTTTCTTTTCTTCTGACATTTCTCGATACGAGACACCACGCTCAGCGCAGAGCAATGAAATCATTTGTTGTTTGTTTTTGTCCTGAAAGCCACAATGCTTGCCACAAGGCAAATAACCAGTGTGTACCTGCTCAGGTGCACAATAACCTCCACTGGATTGAAGGCTATAGATCAAATATAGGTGGTGTAGCATTACACAATAATAAACTTATATAAATAAACTGTTTATGAAGCAGATTTAATTTTCATTTCAGTTCATCTCAATGTGCGTCATACACTGCCAGTCAAAAGACTGAACATTTTTGGTTGAACTTCAAGAAAGGGGTATGTGTTAAATACTCAAACAACATATATTTGCCTTGTAGTTGATACTACATTAGACACTGTCTAACATTAACTTTAAGACAAGTCTCAGCTTAAACCGTAATAAAACAAGAAACTACATGTGTTCACAAACATCTGAGTGGCAGTGTTCTGTATAAACAGTAAAAGGTCAAACAAAGAATTTCCGATAAAGCATGTTAATGAAACACTCTACAATCATTAATGAATTAACTAGCCAAACATGTATGTTTTTAAGTCTATAAAGTTTTAGAGCATTCCTGATATTATTCCTGAAATATTCCTAATATTTTGTCTCACAAGGTTTTGTTTTAGGCTGTCTGTTGTTCTTTCTTTACATTCAAAATAAATTTGTTCTTTACATTATATTATATTTAAGGGCCTAAAACAGAACCTTGTGAGACACCATATTGAAATGTAATGGTCCTTGCAACCTTATAATGGCCGAGTATTATATATCGTATTATATATTATGTTGACACTAGGGCTGGGCGATATGACAAAAATATCATATCACAATACTTGAGGACGTTTCTACAACACATGATGCGCATCATGATATATAATTTAGCTAACAAACTGTCCACAAAACTGTAGTAAAATAAACAAAAAAACATTAAACTGAGTTTGACGATACTTTTCTTTAATGCCTACAAAGTCCAAGAAGATTAAGTTTTTCAAAACATTAAGTCAACGGCATCCATTCAGTACCATTTAATTTGTAGTTATTAAAAATGTAAAAAAAATACACCAACATACTAACGATATCTCAGAAAAGTGTATTGCAAAACCATTTATCACAATATCGATATTATGTCAATATATTGCCTAGCCCTAGTCGACACTACTAAGTGCAAAGTGATAGGTGACTATTCATTTGCTATGTAAGTTCACGGTACGGAGACACGATTTCAGCGACAAAAGCAAACGACAAATAGACATTTGAAGTGACAAAATCAAACTTTTTGGCTTGTATGATTCCTCTGACCAGTCCTGAGGCATTACAAACAAAAATAAAGCTTAGCAGGAAGTAGCAGAGATTGTCTGTGCCTCTGGTGAGTGTATTTAGCTAGCACTGTTAGCTTGTTTTTCTAATTTGCCAATGAAGCTAGTATGTGTTATGTAAATCAAACTTCAATACATGTTAAACAAAAGTGGCGTCTATAAGTTGTATAGTGGGCTGTAGGCTATTTCTGAACAACACTGAACATTGCACACCCACAAGGGACACACTACAAGTATCATGAGCAAATCTATATATATATAAATCGACCATGTTTCCATGTCTGTCAGTTAAAATTTCAAGGTCAATATTTTCCAGTTTTTGCCCTTAGTATTATAAAGTTGCAGCTGGATTAAGAATGGGGAATGGAAATGGAGATGGTGACGAATTGCAACAACCTGAAAAAAAAAAAGGTTTTTTTTAAACAATAATGTCTTTATTGTTTAAACAATAATGAAATAGTTTTACTCGGACTGCAATCTTGTCATTTAATGACATCCTTGTTTAAAAATGTAATGTTTACAAAGTCGAACCGCCTCTATATTTGCCTACTGGATCATTGTTCCATGAGATTCAGTGATTTTCCAGCTTTGCATCTCAGTGGTATTAGATATGATTAGCCTCACATACACGCTATATACTTAGCCCCTAACAGCAAATTGAATAATCCTTATCTCGGCTTTGAGTGGCAGGGCGAGCAGTCTTCACTGGGCGGTTTCCACAGCAACTGGGATGATTTGCAGTTTATGGTCAGTGAAGCACTATTTGCATCCGCAGCATGAACTTTCTCTTTTCTATCCAGTAGACTGAAAGTGTTGTTTCTTTTTTCCTCCACTATTGTGGGTTTGAGTTTATTTCCATGCCAGAGCCTTTCAAATCAGAGGAAGTGCGGAATCAATGGGAGGCCTGGTCCGCCCTGGCGCTCGGTTTTCAGAGCTGGAAATATTCCATTGTGACAAATGAACTGACCAACACGATGTTTAAATGGACGATGGCGTTGGGTTATGCTGTGCACGACATAAGACGGATTGTAGAAGTAGGTTCATTTCTATAATCGATATGCAGTCACTTGAAACTTACTAGCAATTATGTGCCTAATTTCCATTTAGAAGGACGAATTACATTCATAAGGCATAGCTCCGTTGTGGCAACGTTGCAATTAACATGACGCCTTTCTCTCCCTCCTTTTCCTTCTATCCTTCTTTCCTTGTTGCTACTTGTCACAAAGAATGATGTCGCTGCTGACCCGGCATTAATCTTTTCTTGAAATACAACTTGTACCGAGACCAGAAGGTCATTGATTGCTTCAGTGACAGAACATTAACTGGGTTTGTTTACCCAGCAAGAAACAGCCTCAGATAAATTTTCTGGAATATATACTGTATATATATATTTTTAAATAAAATATATACGTATATTCAATTGTTGGTCCAATTTAGGTTGTCCATTTGTCTATTCCTGCTGTACATTCTCTGATTCTCATTCTCTGATTTATGCACACTGGCTTACGGTTGTCTGTTAATCATAGGACTAAAATTACAAATATATTTGTGCTTTCAGATGTGGTCATGTTTTCACCGTGTTTATGAAAAGCTTCCACATGAATGGCTTGACTTGTGATATGATGTTGACAGCAGTTTTTTTTTAAAACATGGTGGCTGTTTAACAGGCTGTAATTATAGTGTAATTTTAGACACACAATGTCTCTTCTTCATAATATACCAACAAATCTGAGGAAAATGTTAATATTCCCGGAAGATTTGTCTTGTTTCTGCTGTCGTCGTGCCTTTCTGTTGTCCGTATAACAGACTAAACAGCTATGCGCTAGCTAGACTGGTTGATGCTAGTGTAGTTACAATATAATTTTAGTCACATGGTGTCTTTTATCCACAATATAACAGAAAATCTGAGGAAAAGGTTAATATTCCCAAGATGCTTGTCTTGTTTCTGCTGTCATTCTGCCATTCTGTTGTCCGTATAACAGACTAAACAGCTATGTGCTAGCTAGTCTGGTTGATTCTAAGTGTACCTGGATGTTGTTTTACTTACAATGTGTATTTTCTTCATAATGTACTAACAAATCTGAGGAAAATGCTAATATTTCCAAGAAGTTTGTCTTGTTTCCAGTCATTCGGCTTTTCTGTTATCTGTATAGATTTCACAGCTATGTGTTAGCTAGTTTGGTTGATGCTAAGTCTCATTACATTGTCTTTTTTCCACAAATATAACAGCAAATCTGAGGAAAATGTTAATATTCCCAGAAAAATTGTCTTGTTTCTACTGTCATTGTGCCTTTCTGTTGTCCGTATATCAGACGTAACAGCTGTGTGCTAGCTAGAGTGGTTGATGCTAGTGTAGTTACAGTATCATTTTAATCGCATAATAACATAGTTTCCACAATATAACAGCAAAGGTGTTAATATTCTCAGAACAATTGTCTTGTTTCTAATTACATTTTGCCTTTCTGTTGTCTGTATAACGGACTTAACAGCCATGTGCTAGCTAGCTAGATTCTTAGCCTCGTAGCTAGGTTCTATGCTTGGCATCCATATTTCGGGTCTCATTCTCACTGTCACATCTGTTAAAGTTTAGGTTTGTTCGGAATTTTTGATTGACTCTTTATAGTCTGATGACTTAAGAAATAAAAGATCTGTGCAGTTAATCAAATGGCGAATGGACTGCAGAGGTGGGGAAAAAATTCCAGAGCAGAACCTTGCTAGCTGCATCGAAAAAATAACCCAACCCCTCTGTGGTTTAAACTTACCATCCTCTCTGAAAATCTTTTACAAATTGGCCCCAGGCTGTCTACATGAAAGCTACATTTGTAAGCTACACTGACCACTACACTTGAGTATCCCTCAAACTGCTACTATTTTTATTTCAGCAAAAATAATAAAATAATTTGCAGTTCACCTTCGAATGATCCTGTGCTATGGGTCATATCTTATTTATATCAGTTCAAGCTTGCACGTGTGATCTCTCAGAATGCTCTATGGAACGGGAAGCGTGTTTAGCAAGGCCCTGACTGCCAGTCAGATGCTGTTCCGTGTGGAGCGACCCGACAGGTAGCACCTCAGGATGCAGTCTGAGACATCAGAGATGTCTAGTTAGTCTGGACCCGCTAGGATGCCTTTGGGTTATCTGAAATTTCCAGACACTAAATGTGTTTTAAATGAGGGATGGAGTAATCATTTATTTTCTATGCTTGTTGTATTAACCTTGATTCACTTGAAATATTACCAAGCTGGATTATTAAGTTTTAGGTGATGTAGAAACATTCTTTCTGTGGTCATGAAAAGGAGGAAATTAGGTTTTTTTTTTTTTTAATGCTCCAGGAAATTTGGCCGGGTCGGTGTCCAGCTGGCACTAAATTTAAAATGGCTTAAGGTAAGACGTTAATGAGTTTGGTTAAGATTCAGAATGAGTAAATGCATTTCTTTTATCTTTATGAATATGTAGAGCAGAATCCATAAGTAATGCTACAAATACCTATTTCTTTCTTCTTCTTTTTTTGTTTTTTTACCCAAAAAAGGTAAATAAAAACACCTACTTGAGTGAATTTGGTGCGGCATCAAGCTAGCAAGCGTTATATAACCCTGACAAGATGCTATGAAAAGCACAAGGTTTTTCTAGGGGAAATAAGTAAGGAGTAAAAGACTTTGGGGCATGGAGTTGTAGGAAAAAACCAAGCAGCCTTACGTGAAGCAGAGTTACTGTTACCATGGCAAAACAATTACAGTCCCAATTACATCCCAGCATTTTATCTTTTATTATTATTTATTAACAACAAAAAAAGATTTTTATAGACTTTTATCCATTTATAGTTACATTTAAAGCCGTGGAATGACTAACTAATAACAAGTTAGTTAACAAGCGGTTTACGTTGTACTTTTGATCAGTTTATAATTACATTTAGTGTTATGGAATGACTATGAAACAAGTTCCTGTTATTATTTACTGTGTGTTATAGCAGTTCACCAGCCTCTCCTTTTTCTTTCTCTTACAATTATATAAAAAATGCAGCTTGTCATTTTACCAAGAAACCAGAAAAGTGAGTCCAAGAAGATGGGAAAATTGCAAAGTGGCAAAGTCTTGCTGTTATTCTTTGAGTAAAATGCATTTATTTTATGAAATATTTAAAATATTATTTAAATTATTGCAATTTTTATTAGATTTTGTTAAAATAAATAAATAAATAAATAAAACTGTCAGTTTTAACATTTCCAACAATGCTCTCTGGATTTACAAACTGCATAAGAGTCTAACTCATTTTGATGATCAGAGTCATTTTGTGATGTACCATGAAGTAGCTTGTGCTTTGAAGCTTATTTATAAGACTGCTCTGTCTACTTCAGCTTTAGTCTAGGGATGCTACCGTGTGAGAAAATGAATGAAAAGAAATACCCGAAACAATGCCCTATCTCTAGTGTATAGGTTGCTGCCTGTTCTCTCCATTTTTTAATTTTTTTTTTGTCTCAGTGGGAAATGATGGACTTTTGTTCTGTAAAGTTTCTGAAACTCTGATAGCTTTGCTCCCATCATTTTTTGTATTTTTTATTTAGGAAAGCTCTTCTTGGTCCTCCTCCTAGCCTCTTGTTAAAACTTGTTGGTTTTCATTGTACTGCAACGGTTATGAAGCGAGTCATTGACTGATTGCTAAAAAAAAAAAAAGTATATCATGGCACACCTTCCTTACTCTTACTTCTCCTAATTTGAAGCCAATTTCTCGCACAAAACAACACGCATCTTGTGCATGCATGCAGCTTCTTGCTAAATACTAATCGTACAGACTTGCCTATCCATTTTTGAAGAATGAATAAAATGTGATGGTTTGCATTGTTATGGGAAATGAATCAGTGATGGAGTGCAGAGTTACTGTTACCATGCCAGCAATTTGTCAGCGCCAAAATGTGTTATTATTAAAAAATGTCAATGTCACTTTTTTTTTTTTTATCCTTTTAGAGTTACGTTTAATTTAATGGAATGTCCACAAAACTGGTTAAATCCTGTAACCCTTTAAACATGAGTCAATCCCTCACCAGCCTCTCTTATTTTTCGCTCTCAACGTTAATACGATAAAAAACTAAAGCTTTGTCATGCTACCGAGAAACCACAACGCGTAAACTCCTCTGTCCCGAAGACTTCCCCATGGCAGAAAACGTACTTACACTGGAGACTCCTTCCAAAAATGCTAACTAAACATTTCCTCACAGAGAACCTCGCTGTATCACCAAAGGCATGTTCTTAAATCCGTGAATGAGCTGTTTGTATGGAAACAATAACGTATTCAAATGAGCGCGTTCAAATAAACCTTACAGCCTGAAGTACTGTCAGTGCTGCTGATGTAGAAACTTAATCAACAACTTGGTTAAAATCTTAACCAATCAAATTCGAGAATTTAACAGCGCTGTGGTATAACGTAAAATAAACAGCTAACCTCCCGCACCATGATTTTCAGATGAGTAGCAACGTGGTATCTTTATCAATTATGATTTCTTTTTTATATCTTATAGTAGATCACATCTTTCAGATATGCAGACTGGGCTTGAAGATACACACGGTAATGCGAGAGGACGGAAACAGAGTTTCCTTTTTAAGTGAATGGGATTTTTTATGACGTGTTGGAAATGAACAAGGATAAAATGATAATCAGCGGTGACTTGGCTCATCTTAAGAACAGATGGAAAGCCTCCTGGCACGTTAAAAATACAAATGAAAAATGACAATCATCCAGAAGGCTTTGACGTGACTTGGAAATTTGTTAAGAGATAAAATATGTCTTGTAACCTGACTAATTATTTATATATATATAAACATTTGGGTTATTAAATATCAATTAAACATGTAAACTATTTATTTATTAATATCCATATTTCATAGTGAAATGCCAGTGTATGTAGGTCCTAATGAAATGATTCCCAATCTGGTTGTTTTATGTAACAGTTTCGCTGATGTATTGATTTGTATACGAGTCAGTGTTCTTTTGTAGATTTAATACAAGGCACCTATAACACTAATGGAAGAAGCCACGCCCATCAGGATAGAAAGGTTTAATCATCTGAGCAATCAGAAGAACGTTGCAATGTAAAAAGCTGCAATTTTTTTTTTCAGTTAATTTGTCTGTATATTTATAGAAATATTTGACAGTATGTTGCAAGGGTATATTGGGGAAAAAATCTGGAAAAAAATTAACATATGCTTATAGCTTATGATGTCATAATTTGCTTATTTTTTTCTAGTCATAAAATACACATAAATGGATTAATTTTTTTTTTTTTTTTTTTGCTACATGTTAATAATTTTCAGAAGTAATTTTATATTTGGTGTTTCACTGCTACAAATCTGACATTAATTTAAAATGTATTCAGTTTAACATAAGGCTATCTGTGGAATCTTTATTTTCCAATCTGTGAATATTTCTCAGTGTGAGCAAGTGGAATTATCTCGTTCTGATGCCGTGGTTTTAGAAATATGTGCTTGAAGTGACTAAAATGATCAGCCGATGAAATAAGATAAGCGTTATAAGCCTGTGGAAGTACAATGTGAAAGGTTAATTTATCGCTCCTCATAATCACGTCGCAGATTTCCCGCCGGCAAAGTGAAAGGGCTTAGGGGTTACACGGTGTGTATGTGGTTTTGATTTACCCTTCCTGTCCTGTGGTTCATCTCTGCCTCATCGCTCATTCACAGAGCACTGATGTCTTTTATAAGTGGCAGCGTTTTGCTAAAAGTTCCAATTACCTCTAATACGGGCGCGGCATACAGAAAAGCCAGGAACGCAGCCTGAGATCATCATCACACACGGCTCTCATTTAAGGAGGTGATATATGGACTCATTAGGGGCCCTAGACAGGATGTTAGGCAGCATTTAGCTTTAGAGTGAAGAATCTTAGACTTTTAGGAAGCCTGAAAGCGTGCTTATTATCCAGGATGTGTCTGTTAGAAGAGAAATCATTCAACTGTTCATCACTGTTATGAGTTTTTAGTCTTTATTAGAAGCGGATACACTTCTCGGAGTACCATAAACGTGATGTAGTGTTTGTATTGTTAGTGTGTATTTGTCAAGGTTTCTTTAAGTTTCCCGCAGGTTTTGCGGTGATCTACAGCTGCTGACTTGGACACATTAACGAGCTCTTTTATCGAGCCGCTGTCTGAAATCTGTCTTTTGTTGCTTGTGGTGTGAGCCGGACGGCTCGCTGTAGGGTGCTGAGGAGGATTTAGAGAAGGCATGGAGGTGAACGATGTCTCACAGACGCACACGATAAGGTCTGAGCCATATATATCACTCCGTATCAGGTGATATTCAGGTCACAGTTAATACAAAATTGATCAGGTCAGTACAAAAATATTTTAGATTCCCAAACATTAGTTTTCTAGCACAAAATTAAATGTTTGTATGTCATTAAAGAGAGCAGCATATTACGTAAGAGACACTTTTCAGACAAAAAACACAATGAAGGCTGCTGGGTTTTGCTGAAAAAATAAGAAGCTAGTGTGAAAGTCAAAGTGTCCAGAAGAACTGTGTCTGGTTCTGCAAGATACTCAATAAAACTTACCAGCTCATTTCCTTATAAAACTGCACTAATTGTACCGGAGACGTCTATTTATATTTTTATTCTTATTTTTTTGTCACACCAAATATTGACTTTGTTTCATTTACTACTGCTCACTGCTCTTTAGGGTATTTTTTTTTTTTTTTTAAATGTAGAAACATTTAATTTCATTATTTTGAAGGCATCTTTGCTCTACAGCATTTCTTTGCATGTGCCTAAAACTTTTGCACAGTACTATATGTAATCAGGCAAAAATGTGGTTGATCTCTATAATTAAGTCATATTTTACTAATTATTCTTAGTCTAAAGTCTTGATCTATGATATATGTTTTGTTATGTAACTTGCTCCCAATAAATAATATAATATAATATAAATGTAATATAATATAAAGCAGTATATATATATATATGTGTATATATATATATATATATATATATATATATATATATATATATATATATATATATATATATATATATATATATAATACACTGCTTTATATTATATTACATTTATATTATATAGCTTTATAATGTTAAATATATTCATTACTGTTATTTATTATTTATTCCTAATACTGAGGTGGTGGAAGTTTCTGCTCGTTGAGTTTAAGCAATCAAAACTATTGCGGTTTAATTTAAGACAATATAACATGACAGCATGTGTCGAGTATATGATCATTTACGATTCGTAGCTCCAGTTACAAAATGTTGAAATCAGTTGGTCTCATGAATGAAGTGACTGACCGCCAGTTCAGTAAGATGAATGAGCGCTATTTTTATGTCCTGAGGTGACCTTCAGCCACGTCATCCTGACTTTCTCGCATATTTCCTCTGCTCTCCAGCGATTATCTCAGTCTCAGAGTGTTTTCAGCATGTGGATGTGTGACAGCGGGAGAATTAGTGAGTTAGACTTTGCGAATTAGCCCCTGATCTGCTGCTTACATGCACACGTGATTTTTCAGGACGGATCTTTCTGGCGAGTGCACAAAATATACTCTATACGAGAACGTTCTTGCCGGTTGCCACTGCGAATGCTGGCCGGAGTCAGAAGATGGAATTTCGGTTCCTTCTGGCCGGCCAGGCACAGAGCCAACAACACAGAAATAGTAGTGTCTGTTGCAGAAGTGTCCATTCCTCCAATTACTCATAGATTTAGTGACACCTAAAGTGCCGAAGCAGAACATTTTCAGCCATTTAAAATATCCCAGTAGGAAACAAGGCAGTGGTAAATGAGATGTCACTCCTTAATGGTATTAAATCGGTGTGCGTGTGAACTGATCAGCGATGTTAATGAATAAAAATCTAATCAGTTAACACAATTCTCAAGAAGAGCTTCCAGTCCAGGCAGCTGTCACGTTTACCTGCAGTAAAGCCCTCCTTATTAACCGGATTATCTGGATTAGATCATTGGAGTGAGGATGATTTTGTGGTATTTTTTGTAATATTAGATGGCTCATAGTGCAACGTCTAATAGGATCTGAACAATATGAGGGGAAAAAATGTCATCAGTTTTAAGCAGCTAGAAATTAAATAGAGCCCAATAGGTTTACAGGGTTTTAGTGTTATGAGTGTCAGTTTCTCAAATTCACACAGAGCAAACCTAAAGGAATGATTAAAAAAGGTTAAGGAAGTACATAAAATAAATCTATTTTAATTTTTTACGGTTGAAGACTGGAAAAAACATCGCCTGTTCTTTTCCCAGTCTTCATCTAACCAGTTTCACTGAGCCTCAGATGCCTGTTCTTGTCTGACAGGAGTGGAACTTGATGTGGTGTTCTGCTATTGTAGCTGATCCGACCCAAACATTCAACGTATTGTGTGTTCTGAGATGCTTTTCTGCTCACCACGGTTGTAAAGATTATATGAGTTACCGTCAGCTGTCTGATCATTCTTCAGACAGCTGAACCAGTCTGATCATTCTTCTCTGGTCTCCGCCCGTTTCCGCCCACAGAACCACTGCTCCAGTGGATGTTTTTTGTTTTTTGCACCATTCTGTCTAAACTCTAGAGAATTTTTTCATTTGTGAAAATCCCAACAGTTTCTGAAATACTCAAATTGGCACCGACAAACACGCCACGGTCAAAGTCACTGAGATTTTTTTCTCTGTTCTGATGTTTTATATGAACATGAACTGAAGCTCTTGACCTGCGTCTGGATGATTTTATGCATTTGTGCTGTTGCCTCTTGAAAGGTCAGAAATGAAATAAACTCTCTGGCTCTAATACAGTATATAGCCAAGATGTTTTACGCACTAGGAGGGGTCCATTCATATTTTCAGTTAAAGGTGTCCCTGACTGTATGAAGTTACAAAGCTCCTGCTCTAAGGAACATTTACACACTGAGCTGTACAATGGCAAATTTCTCTATTATGGCAGCAAAATGGCAAAAAATAGTGCTGTGGGTATTAAATGGGGTACATTATAAAAGATCAGAGTTTTATTCACCATAATATTGCCCAACTGATATATTGATGTAGCGTAAAAGCATAACTCAAGTAACAAACCTGATGTTTAGCCATGCTCGGAGGAGTATTGTCTTGTCTGGCCCTGACTTGTGTATATTCGCTGCAATATCACAACATGGATAGCCACAGAAAGTAAAAGGATCATGGAGAGCTTTCATTTTTTTCCTCCAGAATAACATGTCACCCATCGCTAGTGAATGTTACCCGCATGTGTCAGCGCAGTTGCTTCATCTTCTGGCAGGCAGCAATTGCTGCACATGAACCTACACCTCGTCTTACAGTGTTACAAAAAGAACAGCGTGTATTGCATCACACCTGCCATGACTAAAGTGCTCCTAATGACGATAATGACACTGCCTTTATAAAGCCTGAGGCCACTTCATAATGACGATACAAGTGCAAAGCAACACGACATAAATGACACAGATCTAGGACACGGGGAGATACACAAAGGACCAGATATAAGACCAGTGGCATGTCCAGGTGTTAGGAGACAGCATTTGTGCATTTGAAGAACATATTTTGTTTTGTTTTGTTTTGTCGGGGCAGAATAGACTTGTTGAGGTGTCATGGTTTGTCTGGATGTTGCCGACTTTTACGAAAACACCAATTAAAATGAAGTTCTGTCTATTATCATCTACATTTACTTGTCCTTTCACATCTTTGTAGCCTGTTAATATTGCAGAAAAAATATAGAATGCAGTTATAGGAATATAATCAACGTGATAAAGTTGTTTGTACCACCTCAAAGCTGATTTTTTATCTATTTATTGTTACATGTCAGGAAACAGTTGAGGATGCAAGTGCAGGTACTCAATGGCTATATTAACAACAAACAAG
The DNA here is from genome assembly GCA_023630585.1 of Cranoglanis bouderius. Classification (NCBI taxonomy): domain Eukaryota; kingdom Metazoa; phylum Chordata; class Actinopteri; order Siluriformes; family Cranoglanididae; genus Cranoglanis; species Cranoglanis bouderius. Next base: position 3,726,312 of record CM042572.1, read on the forward strand.
ATAGAGACGTAATCCAAAAACGATGTCAAAAACAGGCAAGGGTCAGGCGATGAGCAAACAGTATGAACTAGGCTAAGCGGAATATCACAAAAAAGGGAAAAACTTGAACTCTATCTATCTATATATATATATATATATATATATATATATATATATATATATATATATATATATATATATATATATATATATATATATATATATATATATATATATATAACAAAAACAAACAGAGAGACAAACAGGAATCAAAAGTCTTGGTATCGACAGGTATGAAACACTGTGCGTATACTTTTCAACTAACAAGGAAACACGAGGGCTTAAATACACAAACTAATCAAGGTGCAAACTGAAAACAGGTGAGAGTAATCATGACACACTAGGGAGACAACTTATGACACGGCATGGGTGGAGACATGAACCAAAACAAAACACAGGTGGCAACATAAACAAGCACACAACAATGCAGAAGTATGCGCCGTAGCACTGCAAGCTGCTGTGTGTGCTGAGAGGCACGGCACGAAGAGCTTGGCATGAGGGGGAAATGCGTGAAATTTCATTTAATGCTGTAGAACAGCCGTGAAACCAGTTCGTTCCTGTTCTCACTTACGTTATAGCAGTTGTATAACATTTCTTTGTTTCCCTTTCTTGAAGTTAATAAGGAAAAAGATTCAGATTGTCATGTTTCCCCTGGAACTTAAAGTTATAGCTTTACCTCAGACTGTTACAAAGCGCTGACACTGGAGACTCCTTCCATTAATGCTAAAAATAAACATCTCCTTACAGAATGATTCCACGGTTTTCTTTGTTAAATAACAACGCGTGTCTATTCTGTTTATTATTAGTCTCATATTATGTGGCGTGTCCGCCATACCGGTCCCTGTCCCTGTGAATGAGCTGTTACTATAGAAACGATGACGTATTAGAACGAGTGCATTAACATAAAACCAGCGATTTGCAGCTGGTACAATTGTCCGAGTTGTGGAAAATTAATCGGCACCTTCTGACCTCTCAGAAGAGAGAATACAACAGTGACGTGGTAAAAAGCAGTTTATTTAAAGACCTCATCTGTCAAAATATTTGTCAAGATATTTTCACTTGCTAAAATGTAATTTTTTGCAGCGAACATTAGCTAGATTCATTAACAGAAGAAAGCGATGGGATTTGAGGTCGGAATGGGATGGGCTCATTTCACTCATGTGACCACGCCCGTCTGCAAAACCAGTCCGTTTTTGGAGTTACAAAATCCAGTTCTATCTCGCTCATAAATCTGAGTGTGTTTTTATGTCACACAATATAAACTACACTGATTTATTTTTCACGGAAAACATAGTAAACTCTCCGGGTTTGTAATAAGATCGGGTAATCATGTCGAAGCTCACTTGGCAGTCTCCCAGAGTCATTGTTTAGTGTTCGGTCTCGCCACGCCTACTGTGTAAGCAAAACCTGAACCAAGCATGAAATAGTGTACGTGGTTATTGCGTGTCGTATAATTGGCTTCCTCAAATCGCTTGTCTGAGGATTAGCTTACTGAGACACAGTATGTGAAAAACAAACAACGCCCAATGAAGGGATTATCTGCACTGCCTTGTTTTTGTTTTTTTTTAAATAAATTTGAAGCATACTTTCCTTATTTTTCCCTCCCACGTCCTTCAGCGGTATTGAAATGAAACTTGGGGTCAAGTGTTGTGGCTCGAGTGTTATTCCCGAGTGTATCAGAGTAGAAAAATGACCTTGTAGGTTTATCCCTTGCTCTCTGTAACAGATTGCGACCCAGATGTCTCTCAGAGATTCACGCTGCAGTGATTTGCAAAAAATCCACTAGTCCTTAAAACAAAGTGCTCGACTCGGTAATATTACCGGTGTGGCTGCAAACGAGCAGAGCCACACCTGATCCACTTTTTCAAGTAATTGGTCGATGGTTGAGTTTGTGTCAGACGTTCTCCCTCTGTGTGGGAAAGAAAAAAAAAAAAACCTGTGGATAAGATTAGACGGGGCTCAATTTGAAAGGTGATGCAAGGGGATGACACTCCTTTTAAAAATCCCGAATTTCCGTTATGTGATAATACTTAAGATGTCGAAATAGGCAAAGCAAAAACGCAAGAGCTCTTTGAGTATCCTTATCCTTAATAATTTGGACAAAAAAAATAAGCAGGCAAACAACAACAACAACAAAACATGTAACCATAACTTAAATTAACCCATGAAAGATTTTACTATAAAGTTGAGTTTAGAATCTTGGGGATTATATATAAATATCAAACTTTTTTTTGTTTGTTTAACTCTGTACAGCATTCAGCATTTAAATGTCCTTGAAATTTTTCATATCTAACCCAGAAATATGTATAGGTGAATTCATCTGTAATTAAGTTAAATTATTCATTTAAATGATTAATTTATTATTAGATATCTCCAAAATGAGAAACAGTATAATTCTTTATTTTTTTTTTAACAATCTAGATTTAAATCTAATTCAGAAAATCCAAAACCTTAAATGTAACTATAAGTGGATAAAAATATGTCCTTTTTAATTATTATATCTATCTATCTATCTATCTATCTATCTATCTATCTATATATATATATATATATATATATATATATATATATATATTACTATTTTTACTAAATGACAAATTGCATTGTTTTTTCTGTCTTATTAACTTCAAGAGAGAGGCTTGTGAAGGAATAGCAGTTTATATCTGCTATAACATAAGTAATAACAGCAACTAACTTGTTCTATGGATGTTCCACAACATTAAACGTAACTATAAATGGATAAAAAAAAAAAGAAAAAAAAGTATGACGTGTTGTTCTTCCATCAGTAAAAATGGTTAGTGTTGGCAAATTGCTGTTGTATGAGAGGAATAAAACACTTCAGAACATAATGTTATTGGAAAATAGTCAGCTTCCGGGTGGTAACTGTTACTCATCTTCATCCTGTTGTTTATTATTTTCCTGGAACAGCATGCCCTGAGTGTTTTATTCCTTACATTTTATATAACAAATGCTGCCTAATTAGATCTAGTGATCTGCTGATTCACATCGTGGATCATGGATGACTAACGCTCGTCTACCTTCTGTAGGAAAGTGACACTTTTTCAGGACTCAGACATAATGAGAGCCACAACTTATTATCCTGTGCAATTCATCACGTGCGATAAACGGACAGTTGGCATCTTGTGTGGTGTTTCTGGATCGGATATGAACTTTTTTATTCTTACAGCACGGCGCAGACAGACGGTCAAGCCGGTTTTGTCATTATTTATTGGCTTTGTGCTTTGGTAATTATGATACGATGTGATTTCCGAAGATACACTGTTGCTGTTACAGTTTGTGCTGCAGCTGCGAAGAGGCTCTCAGTCTTTATCGGCTCTCTGTAAAAAGCAGAGCTGTGAAGACAGAACTGCTTATTACGAGCCATCTGTCAGATGACCTTGGCAAGACCGGCGATATTAGCCATCTTGGAATTTAGCTACAGGCAGTGCTCACAATCTTATCTGCCATCAGCTGTTGCTGCAGTGAACCGATCTCAAATGGCCACCGTCAAAGCCAGCTTTATCCCCCCCTGTAATTAGCTCCTTACTGTTATTTATAGCCTCTGTAGTGAATTTAGCATTGACGGCAAAAGAAAGACCCATGCTGGTTTTTCTTTCACTTAACAGTTTTCTGAATTTCTTTTATTCTTCATGGTAGGCACTTCGGTCTGCCCCGAATTAGCCATCTTGAATGGTGGACACTTGACATAATCTAACATTAATATATTATTTAATAAAGAAAAAACATGTATGATCGTGGAGGGCACGGTGTGCTCTGTGTAGTTTGCATGTCCTCCCTGTGCTTCTGGGGTTTCTTCCAGGTACTCCGGTTTCCTCCCCCAGTTCAAAGACATACATTGTAGGCTGATTGGCATTTCCAAATTGTCCGTAGTGTGTGTGTGTGTGTGTGTGTGTGTGTGTGCGTTTGTGCTTGTGCCCTACAATAGGTTGGCACCCCGTCCAGGGTGTCCCCGAGCCTTGTGCCCCGAGTCCCCTGGGATAGGCTCCCGGGCTCCCCACAACCCTGTGTAGGATAAGTGGTATGGAAAATGGATGGCTAGATAATCATTGATAATATTATGTTTTCTGTAAGTTTTCTTTTTTTAAACACTTATGGAAGGAGTCTCCAGTGTCAGCGCTTTGTAATGGTCAGTAAATTTTCCACCATGGTAAGGTTCTAAGGGGATGACACGAACTAACTTATTTAGTTGACATTCTCAACATTAAATGTAGCTATGAACAGATAAATAGTGCGACATTTTTCGTTAATTAAAAAAAAAAAAAAAAAGTATTGCTTTCATTGCTGTCATTGATTGTTTTCCTATAAAAGCATGCTCTGAAGTGGTTTACTCCTTGCCTAATGGATTACAAATGTGATGCCCCCTATTGTACATTACACCTGAATGTTGCAAAGACCTTGTTCATGGGTTAGAAAACTAACATTAGCTAGCTACGTCACCTCAGCTTGAGTTTTTCTTTCTTTTAGCATCCTGATCACTAGCCCAGAGCCTTAACCTCTTTGCCCCAATAAATAAACCACTTATTAAATGCTTAACAAATGACAGATCTCTTGTATCGTGCATTAAATATTTATTTTTCACAACACATTGTTCGGAGCTTCCTAAAACGCCCCGCTGAAGCATGATAGCGGACTCCCAGCTGCGCGGTGTGGAAATCGGGCTCATTAGACCAAGCGGGAAATCTTTTCATTCATCCAGAATATGTGAATTTAATGCACTTCTCATCAGCCCACTAATAAAATGTATGTAATGAGTACTGCTGTGACCGTACATATCCTGCGGCCCTTTTCATTTTCGATTTCTACAGAAAATCCAAACTGTTATATAAAATATAGATACATGTCTAAGTAAGTAAGACTCATATCCCTCTTGATTCGTCTGCATGCTTTCCTGTTCACTGGAGCAGCACATATTCGCTCAGATAAATATTCCCCAGACTGGAAAACAAAACAGCGTGACAGATTTTGACGGACTTTACGTTGCATCAGACGCTTTAAAGGTAAACCCATTAAATAAATTATGTCCTTAAAGTCTGACTGAGCTCAAGGATTGCTCTTCGACGCTGATTTTGGGTCACTAAAGCACTATTTTCCATTTAAATCAGGCTTTCTTACTACTTCCTTTCAAAACTGATTTGTGGGTGGAGCTACGTAGGAGCCCAGCTTGTGACGTCACTTTGGACCAATCGTGAGCTGGATTGGGTTGCGATTCGTTGTGAATCAGGTTTTTATTGACGACATCCTCATCATCCTCATGGATTTGTTGCTGTAAGTCTGTATGCAGTTTCTTACTAGACATGTGTGTACATACCGCGTGAACAGTGGTGCATAAAGGCAAAGTCATACACACAGTCCTACATAAACACATACACACAGATTTCCCACGAATACACCACCTGTTGTTGTGCGTCTCTGTGTAGCTGGAGGAATGCGTTGTCTCTCTCAATCAAATCATACGCAGTGTTTACAGCAGATCTGTGACTGGCGCAGAACCACTGAGCATGAGGCAGCAGGAACAGCAGGGTGTGTGCGCGTGCAAGTGTGTGTGTGTGTGTGCGTGCAAATGTGTGTGCGTGTTTCCCCAGAGACTACATTTCAGCAGCCGTGCCCCATGCACTGGACTCTTGCTGTAATTGGGTGATGCAATTTTCAGACTCAGGTCTCATAAAAACACCACAGGCACAAAAACACTCTGTGCCTATGTTTTTTTTTTTGTTTTTTTTTTGGTATTTCAAATCTTTTCAAGTTTCACAAATATTTCTGTGAGAATGAAATGAGTTGGATGAGGTGAACGAATGCAACGTTCTCTCACAATTTGTTTTCCGAAACTCTTAAGACAGTCGAGTGGCAGTCGAGTGGCAGCAGGTTTGAAAAGACAGAAATATTCAGCATATTAAGGGAAACAAAAATTACAGATAAAATATCAATCTTTTTTGTTTTTTGACCAAAGTGATCCAGCACTTCTGCCTTTCATATCACCATTAATGCAAAGAGATTCATTTATTAACCATTAAAACACCAGTTCGAGTTTAGAGAGCTGTTTTTAAATCCTGCACCTGTCGGCTCCGGCAAAATACTTCACCCTAGCGTATGTCGGTGGATGTTGACAGCCAACATAAAGGATAAACATCACATTCTCTGCACTTTGACTGACCACAGACCACACCCTCTTGCTTTTTATTGGTTCACAAAAACCAATAAAGTCGACATGACAGTAAACTCTTCCAGAAGCAAATATGTGTCCCGTGTCCTTTCCCCTTCGGTGAATAGTTTTTTTTCTTTCTTCTGCCTCACAATTTTTTTTTAGTGTTTGGTCTGATCTTTGTTTCAGCTGAGAAATCAGCTTAGTTTTCAGGTGGCTCCTGTAACAACATAAAACATCGTAAACGTTACAGCTGTAAATATGGGCACCTCTGTGTTTTGAATCGCGGTTCATCGTGACCCGTTTAATCTCAAAATCTCTATGTTGCATATGTATTATATGTAAGGAATAACACGACAGGCTGTGCTGTGTAGGAAAATAATCAACGGTGGGGTTGTGTGAGGCAGCCCGATGGGAAACGGAGTGGATTTTTTTCCTATAACAATTTGAAGCGTTTTATTCCTCTTATATCACAGCGATTTTCCCAGTAATTATCATTTTTAATTTATTAATGAACAAAAAGTAATGCTTTTGATTTTTTATTTTTTTTTGTAGTTACGTTTAATGTTATGGAACTCGTGTGAAACAATCTCCATCTGTCTGTCTGTCTGTCTGTCTGTCTGTCTGTCTGTCTGTCCAGATTCTTACCAGATTCTCTATTTTCTCTCTCTTGTTATGTCAGTATAAACTCCTCTGTCCTGAGACTTTTCTGCTTTCTGTGGTGAAAACTTTCCTCTGGTAAACTGAAAATTGAACTTACTGATACTGGAGACTCCTTCCATACATGTTTTCCATAAAACTTCAACATACCAAAGATTATACATTATTTTATTATTAAATAACAGCCCATTAAAAAAAAAAAAAAAAAAAAAATCTGTCTTAATATCATGTGGCGCATCCGTGATACAAGTCCCGATGAATGAGCTGTTACTATAGAAACAATAACATATTAGAACAAGTGCTGAAATATAAACCTGGATAAACCTAGAAAATGAATCCCCAGCTGCTGATTTGAGAAGTCAACAGTGCCATGATATAAAAACGTTTACTATGTTTAGGACCGAGACTGTAAAAGTTTATTTCTAGTCATCGCATCGTCTTAGGGATTCTGTTTCATACCCAAAAAGGTTATAAATACCCGAATAAACACTTTTGAGCGTATTTGTCACAGGGTTTTATCGTCTAAAACGGAAGGCTCGTGGGCCATCGTGCTCGTAGCCTGCTTTTTCGAATCCTGCCATAACTCTCCTCCGTATCCCACCTGATCCGCTTTCAGAAGAATATGGTGAAAGCTTGTCACCATAACTCAAAGTCGCTGCCCGGGGAATGAAATGTGCTGTGGAGAATCTGACAAGCTCCATTTTCATCAGGACGTATCGCTCCTGCATGTTCAGAAAGCAAGCAAAAAAAAAAAAAAAACAGTCAAGGCATATTCACCACACAGCTCATCGCAAAGAGGGGGAGCGTGAACTCATCAAGCATCATGTCATCCAGCTGTCACGACTGTGTGAGGATTTTTAACACACTGTTGTGTTGCATCACCGCCGAACGCTGAAGTGCACGAGTCAGTGTGCAGCTCTACTGTACCTTCATATCAGCCCCGTGTGCAGGTTTCAAATGTGCAACGATAATATGTGAGAGTAGTTAATGTTAAATATTTAACACGCCACACTCAAAGACTGTCTTAAAATCAGTATATAAATATGTACAGGGCAACAGGAAGCTCAGTGTCATGTCAGATTTGTGCAGAGTCACAATATTTTCATATTTAAACTGCCGGAAATTTGTCGTGTTGCTGGTTGCACCAGGTTGCGCATGTGTGTATGAGTCACTGCTGCTGTTTTTATAGGATTGCATACAGGTACAGTAACACCAAGCTCTAAAATAAAAGTACTGTAGCTGTAGATGAATTTAAGAATTAAATTAGATGAAATAAGAAGAAATGAAATGAAATTCAGGGCAGTCTGGACCAACACTAAACCAAAAGCCATATATTTAAAAAATAATTTAATAATATTTTTTTTGTACTCTTGTATAAATGGTAAAGATATTTTGTTTTTAGGTTTTATTTAAACATTTAAAAGCAATTAATTAATTAATTAATTAATGCACGTTAATTAATCTGAATAGTTTAACGACAATGAATGTAATACAGACACTGTCGTGATGTTGCGATGTCATTTTGTTGCACTGACACAGTGTGATGATGTTGCGATGTCATTTTGTTACACTGACACAGTGTGATGATGTTGCAATGTCATTTTGTCGCACTGACACAGTGTGATGATGTTGCGATGTCATTTTGTTACACTGACACAGTGTGATGATGTTGCGATGTCATTTTGTTACACTGACACAGTGTGATGATGTTGCGATGTCATTTTGTTGCACTGACACTGTCGTGATGTTGCGATGTCATTTTGTTGCACTGACACTGTCGTGATGTTGCGATGTCATTTTGTCGCACTGACACAGTGTGATGATGTTGCGATGTCATTTTGTCGCACTGACACACTGTTGTGATGTCATTTTGTTGCACTGATACACTGTTGTGATGTTGCGATGTCATTTTGTTGCACTGATACACTGTTGTGATGTTGTGATGTCATTTTGTTGCACTGACACAGTGTGATGATGTTGCGATGTCATTTTGTCGCACTGACACACTGTTGTGATGTCATTTTGTTGCACTGATACACTGTTGTGATGTTGTGATGTCATTTTGTTGCACTGACACAGTGTGATGATGTTGCAATGTCATTTTGTCGCACTGACACAGTGTGATGATGTTGCGATGTCATTTTGTTGCACTGACACAGTGTGATGATGTTGCGATGTCATTTTGTTGCACTGACACTGTCCTGATGTTGCGATGTCATTTTGTCACACTGACACAGTGTGATGATGTTGCGATGTCATTTTGTCGCACTGACACACTGTTGTGATGTCATTTTGTTGCACTGATACACTGTTGTGATGTTGTGATGTCATTTTGTTGCACTGACACAGTGTGATGATGTTGCGATGTCATTTTGTCGCACTGACACAGTGTGATGATGTTGCGATGTCATTTTGTCGCACTGACACAGTGTGATGATGTTGCGATGTCATTTTGTTGCACTGTTGCTTTGATGCACTGTTGCTTACTCGTGTTGTCAATTTGTCATGCTGTTGTGCTGATGTTTGTCACGCTGTTGCTTTGTTGTTCTGTTTGTTGTCATGTCCTTTTGTTGTACTGTTGTGCTGCCATTTTGCTGTGAAGACATTTGTCGTGCTGTTGCTTTGTTACGCTGTTGCTTTCTATTGCTGATGCTTTGTTGCACGGACATTTTGTCACACTGTCACTTCATTGCTTTAATGCACTGTTGCTTTGTCGTTGAAATCGCGACTCTCTGTCTTGCACATACCCAGAAAATGAACTTTCACCTGTCACTTTGCTGCTTGCTAGTGTTAGTCCTCTTTTCAGTTATGGTGTATTTTGTTATGCCCTTCTCAGTACCTAGTACCTTTGTACTAGTACGCATTTGGTCCGTTCAATAATAACAACTAAGTGGAATTGTGGGATTTTTCATGACATCTGCGAATTCAGAAATAGCTTTCGTGAGCATTTTCTTTTCAAATCCCCCTGTGTAGGTTTCATTTATTTTATTTGGCACTGTTGCTCTTGGTTGGTGTATCAGATTAAGTACGTATCTGTTAGACATACAGTAAAGAAACCTGATCTGTTTCTTTACTGTAAAACACCTCAACAATGAAATCTAAACGAGCGACCGATTCACTTCCTTGCTCACTTCAAATCCCGACCCACTCCCGTCCCGTCTACTCACTACAGAAACAACACATCTGAGTCGAGCCGTCACTCATTGTAATGCTGACACGGTAGCGCTTGCCGTCTGAGGAATGCTTTCTGACAGATTTCTTATTCTGACGCAGTGCCTGCTTTCCCTTCACAGGCTTTCCTTCCTTAAGATTTAATATATGTGGTTTCATTTCGCAGTTTCTCCTTTGCTGTCACTGTGCTCGCAGTTGTTTCTGTGAAGTTCTCCAAGAAGTAACTAATCTTCACTTTTTTAATGGCTGCGTCACGAACAAAGATGTCATTGTTTCTGTGCATGCAGTCGGGTCACAAGTAAGCTAACGCCTGTCAACTTTCCCCTCTGCAGTGTCTGGTTCATATCTACAGTAAAACAAATCATTCTTTGTTAAAGCTGCTATGTTTTGTTGGTGATGGGAATGCAGGATAATCTAGAGAGATTGCCAGAAAAAAAATCTGATTTCAGGGACTGTTGGAAAGACAAATCTTAGGTGATAGGGGCAAAAAAAGGGTCACTTTCTGAAACCACAACATTTGAAGGTAACACTCTAAACAGTGGTTGCTCAGTAGCAGTGTGTGTTGATGAGGGGCAGAAACTTTGAATACGTCTCAGACAACCTTTTCTCCTCAAGCATGTTTATCAGTGCTGGATCGTAGCCAACTAATTTTCCACAGTGAGGAAAAAAGCTCGTAAAGAGTTCAATCGTTTAATTGGAGTGGAGTTAATACTGATGGATCAAGAAAGGGCAAGACTAGCTCAGTAAACATGAGCAGGGTCTGGTCAAAATACTAATCCAGACTTAATCATAGACTACAAAGGGTACTATATCTTACCGATCTTTCTCTTCACAACATTCTTATCCTTTGTTCACATTAGCGAGTGTTCCATGTGGATTGTCCAGTTTGTGGGTGTGTAGTGACTACTTAAATGAGAACAGGTAGGAGTAGGGAATTGAAGAAACACCACAAGATTAGTCAGACGAATCATTCCATTTGTTTGAATTTGTCACTTTACAGCATAATACTTAATTTGCATAGACGTGAGAAAGTCTCATTTCAGATGTTCAGTGCCGTTGCTCTGTCGCATTGTTGCTCGGTTGCTCTGTTGTACTGTTGCTCTGTTGTTTTGCTGCATTGACACCTTGTCAAGATGATGCTTTTCCATGCTATCACCTTGTAGCTCTGATGTTTTGTCGCACTTTTGCTTTGTTGCTCTGAAACATTGTTGCGCTATTGTTTTTTTTGTGTTGTCGCTTTGTCGTGCTGACACTAGAGGTTGACTGATAGTGTATTTTACCGATACCGATAACTGCGTCGGGCGGTACCTGCCGATAACTAATTAATCAACCGATAGTTTTTAAAATTGATACTAAATGAAAACATAACACTCAAAGTAAAATACTGCTGAACTTTATTACAAAAGTAAACAGTACTGACTGTACCATGAAAATGTCCTGTACTTTTTCAAATGAAATAAATATATAAATATTAATATGTATTAACTATTAATAAATATTAAAGTATATAAAAGATATACATCCAAACTGAACTAAAGTGTAACACTCCAAATAACAAATAAACATAGAGGCATCCGAAATGAATCAAAGAACACTTCAAATAACACAACAAAATTGGTCAGTGATAGTTTTTGTTTCGGCCGCTCTCGTACTGTATAACGACAGCGGACCCTTCTCAGCCGCTCCCGCAATGGATGCAACCGGGACGCAAGACTGATCAATCGGCACCTTTTTTGTGCTGTTGCTTTGAAAAATTCTATCTTAACCCTCATCGCATGCTCTGTTTATGGCCGAGACGTGAGCTACTACCCTGTCCTGATTTACCCTTCAGTTTATTTCCAGTTTTCAAAATGACTTCAGTGGCACGTTTGTGCCCAGATCAGATGTGTTATAGCACCTCTGTGCTGCCGTAAATTATTCCACGATGCTTCAGTTCACACTCACACATACTCTGAGTGCTGGGTTTAGCTCCTGGACTAATTTAGCAGGCCTACACCTCTCCCATCGGCTTCGTCAGCAGGCTGTTACGTCACATCTTGCAATCACATGGCAGTGTTTGTGCTCACAGGGGAAACAGGAAGCCGTCCTCTGTCGATTATAGATGTTGCGAATCTTCTCAAGCCACTTCAGGAAGCGCATCTGTGTTGGAAGTCTCTCATTAGGCGTGACATTATGAATGCTCCAAGCGGCGCAAATTATACACGCGCTGCCTACAAAAAAATGTGACGCTAACGTGAGTGCTGGTACGCACAATCCGCAGTTTTTTAATTCAGCCTTTCTTTTGTAAGGCTGCAGAATAAAAATGGTGATGCTGGTATTTTCCATGTTATGCCCCATTGTGTGAGAGGTAGACCAGAACAAAAGTAGCTGCGTAAAGATAGGGCTGAGATGTTAGAGGAAGAATTAATGCGCTCAGCTTTATATTCCTGCACAGAACAGACACCGGAAAATGTTTCACAGCTAAAGCTTTGTAATAAAAGTGTGCACTTAGTTTCAGGACACATTTTTGTGAGTTTTATTACAGGCAGTAGAGTTTTCTCATGTGTTCAGAAGTCATTTCAAGGATTTAGTCGTGGTTTTCAGATTCATTTTGCTCTCAGGTCTTTCAAGGAAAAGGATCTCAATTTGTACAACCATCTCAAGATAAAGAGATGTTTGTACCGACATTATACGATCTAACAATGTCAGAACAATATTAAATATAGAGCCAGTTACGATGTAAAAACGATTCCTCTAAAAGTTCTTTAGATGGCTTCTAGGTCCACTTGGAACCTTTTCTGATTGATAGACCCTCTGTTGTAGTTTTCTGATGAACAGAACAGATAGAAGGCTATAACATTTTACAAAACTCCCTTAAAAAAAGGGTTCTTCACAGGTTCTTTGGATTACAGGTTCTTAAAAGGGTTTTCTGATAGAGGAACACTCTGTTGTTGGGTTTCACATAGGAGGGTAACCTGAAAACCCTTAAGGGTTGTAGTTTGAACCTATTTTTTCCAGAAAAGAGTATGAAGAGCTGCACTATTTAAAAAAAAAAAATGATTTTTTCATTTTCCCCTTTGGGATAACACATGTAAAACCATACAAGTGTTTTTTAATTTTAATATTGTAATTAATAAAGAAACAATTCATGGTAACTGGTTTTAAACATCACATTTTCCATACTTTATGAAGAAACATTGAGGAATTATTATGCAAATCTCGTTCCAGTGAGGAAAACAATGCAAAATTAGAAGTTTCTGTAGAAAAAAAAAAAAAGTGGTTGCCTGTGTCCTGAGGTATCGGAGTGTGAGGAATATGGGCTGGAGCTCCTCTGGTATGTGTGCCGAATTTCCCTTCACAGTGTAGACCTCGGGCATGCGATACACACCGAGGCCTGTCAGTATCCGTCAGCGTGATAACCTGGGATTCAGTTTGTGGAGTGCTGAGCACTGACTCAAGGCCTATACATTCATAATAGTGCTTTTTGTTTTTGTTTTCTGTGGTTAGTGTTGTTTGTTCTGCCATGATGTATTGCTCAATCCTTTCTGCACCTTCTCAATGGAATCAGTGGGGTTTATTCCACACGGCCACCCATCTCACTGTCAAGATTTACTCCACGATGTGTCCTTTCTCATTTTTGGTTTTACAAAACTACAACAAAGCTTCCAAAATGTCTTGAAATCTACAATCAATGTACTTTTATCATATGAAATCTATTTATTGTGTCTGTGTCTAATCAGTTTGCCATTTGCACAGACTTAAGGGGATTAAAAGGGTCTTCAATAGTTTATCAAGACTGTCATGTGGCGGAGACGGCTGCGGTTGCAGGTTGAGATGTTTATTTAGAGCACTCGCAAACAATTCAAAAAACGTGAGACAGGGTCAAGGTCAAAAAACAGACAGTGGGTCAGACGATCAGCAAACAAACTAAATCAGGTAACACTAAACGTCAAAACACAGGAAAACAAGATCAAGATCAAACACCAGAATATCAAACACACCAAGACAAGTTTTGGTTTATAGGGTAGGAACAACGAGCGATACTTTGCGTTAACAATGTCTAAAGTCTGTCGATTCCAACGTCGATACTGGCATTGACATGACTAAAACAGCATTGAAATATCACATTTCTGGTCTGTCACCTGCTGTGCTTGTCATTTTAAAATTTATATTTAAAAACATATACAGTGCCCTCCACTAATATTGGCACCCTTGGTAAATATGAGCAAAGAAGGCTGTGAAAAATTGTCTTTATTGTTTAACCTTTTGATCATTTGTTAAAAAAAAATCACAAAAATACTCTGCTCTCATGGATATCAAACAATTGCAAACACAACACAGGTTTATATATATATATATATATATATATATATATATATATATATATATATATATATATATATATATATATATATATATATATATATATATAAACTTTGTTAAATATAGGTGCGCAACAATTATTGGCACCCTTTTAGTCAATACTTTGTGCTACCCCTCTTTGCCAAGATAACAGCTCTGAGTCTTCTCCTATAATGCCTGATGAGGTTGGAGAATACATGGCAAGGGATGATTTTGATGTATGTTTTGGATCATTGTCCTGCTGGAAGGTCCAACCACGGCCCATTTTAAGCTTTCTGGCAGAGGCAGTCAGGTTTTCATTTGATATCTGTTGATATTTGATAGAGTCCATGATGCCATGTATCCCATGATGCCATGTATCCCATGATGCCATGTATCCTAACAAATGTCCAGGTCCTCTGGCAGAAAAACAGACCGCAAAACTAAGTTTCAGAGTCTTAACATGCAAGTTTTATAGAACATTCTTAGAGTCCTTCACAGGTTTTTTGGCTAGACGAGGGATTCATAAAAGCATTTTATTTGGAACATTTTCTGATAAAGACTTTATTGTTGGGTTTCACACAGAACGTTTAAGGAATCCATACATAAAGTCCAGTTATGATGTTTTTGTACATTGATGCAAAATCTTTCAAGAGAAAATCATGAGTCATCAAATAATCAGTTTTTTTTAAAAGTTTTTTTTTATATATCTAATGCTGTCATACAGTGATACTGTTACACTCGGAGTGAGAAATCTTGTCTTCATGCCGTCGGGGGTAACGTCCCTTTGAGAAACCGATCTCCTCTCTGGAGGCTTCCAACTGCTTTCATGCTTCTGATAGCTGTTATGATGCTGTTGTTACACTCAGAGGCAATCTGCCAGCCAACAGTGTATGAGCAGCCAGCAATGTCTCAGATCTCCAATTCTCTCTCTCTTTCTCTTTTTAAATGTGACTGCATCCCATATTTCTTGTAGCCACTTCATATAGGATTACATGGAAACCACGTGCTGGTGGTTGAGGAAAAACACCTTAAAAACTGCTGGATTTATACTTGCTGTTGGATTACTGATTACTGTTGGATTTACACTTGCTGTTTTTCTTTTTAATAAAAAAGTTCCGCTAGATTTTCTGAGCTGCCTGCATATTTACTGGGGTTGCCATACTTTACAATGTCTCACGAGTCCTTGATTGTATTGGTCTGTGAAAAAAAAAATACTGTTGGTTAATATTGTTATAATTTGTACATGTAATTTAAGTGGTTTGTAGTGAATCAGGAAGGAGCAAACACTGAGCACCATTGTTCCCAATGACCAATCACTGGTCATCATAATTCCCAACAACCAATCACTGCTCATCATTTCCAATGGCCAATCCCTGACTAGTGTTGCTTCCAAAGTCCTGTCAGTGATCGCAATTGTTCTTAATGACCAACCAATAACCACCATTGTTCCCAACAACCCATTAATGATCACAGTTGTTCCCAACATTCAATTAATGATCACCATTATTACCAACAACCAATCACTGATCACCATTGTCCTCAATGACCAATCACCGATCCCAATTGTTATTAATGGTTGACCACTAATCACCATTGTATCACCTTATCACCTTAATCACTGATCACCTTAGTTTGTCCCATATATATATATATATATATATATATATATATATATATATATATATATATATATATATATATATATATATTCTGTAAATTCGTAAATAGTTCGTTAGTGGCATCTATTATTTTCTATTCTGATGAACTTCAAAAATCCTCCTTATTCATGTAACACGTTTTGATATGTAAATGATCCTGACAAATCCATGACTATGCAAATTAACCTATGATGTCATTTGACGTCATCTGGCAACTTCTAGAGACTTTTTGTTCATGTTTCTTTTGCCTGAAAAGATTTGGCAACACTGCGCACAGACGACATGCCGAGTTTGTATAATGGCAGTCAGCGTGGAGTGAAGTGTAGAAACAAACAGACGGTGTTTACAGTGGACCTGCAGAGGGCTGTGAATAGAGGATAAAAACCAGCAATGGGATGAACACTTTCTGCACACTGTGGTTAGCCTTTGTGGTGTTGTACACGAAAGAGTAGTAGGAGGAGGAAAAAGAGAAGCGAGGAGGCGTTCGATTGCTTCCACCGGCCTCAGAGAGAAACGTGGGCATGTCCAGCTGTTCGGGGTTCTAGACCCAGTGAGCGATCCGGCGCTAAGCCTCTAGCCTCGTTTACTTCCTTTATATACGTCTCTGCACTTCTCTCACCATGATAACATTCTCCCCATTTTCTCTTTTTCTCTCTTTCCTCTCGACTGTTCCCTCTTCTTCATACATACCCAGATCTCTATCAAACACAGCTTGGGCGATGGAAATTGTTCCCTGCTGTTTCCATGGTAACTGTATCTCAGGCAGCCCGTCCCTCCGTCCCTCTTTCCCTCCCTGTTTCTATCATCTTTTTTTGTTAGCATCAAAAAAAGCACAGGATTTTTTTTTTTTTTTTTTGACAAGAAAACAATTCACATTTACGTCCAAATAAGAAAAAAAAGAAAAGAATTTGGTTTGTTTATTGTTTAAAGACAGACTTAAATGATTGTCTGGTGGATGTAAAAAAGTTTATGGTGTTGCCTCGCTTGTGGTTGGGATCACAACCTTCAGAAAAGTCTCACTTTTTTTTAAACTAAAACCGTCCGTCCGTCCGTCCTTTTCCTTGATTTCTATTCTGTTTTTTGTTTCTTTCTTTTGACTTCAACATCTGTCTGTGTCCTCTTTCTTTCCTTCTTTCTTTCTTTCCTCCTTTGAAGCATCACAAGATATCAGTTCATCAATTTAAAGCTTCACAAGATATTTGTGATTGAATAAGACACTTTAGAAGGTCAGTGTCCTGACTGATGCTTTTTGAATTTACTGAAAGTGTTCCTAAACTTTATTTAATAATGGGTTTTTCATCAGCGGTTAATTAAATAGTGTTTGTGAGTCTCTTGTCCTCCGCTTTCTGCGGCAGCATTTCAGTGCATGACACTTTGCCTCTGTATTCGGGGACACGCCTGGGTAATGGGCTGTGACAGGAAATGGATGGCTTCAAATGCTGCTCACTCTCTCTGTGGACAATAACAGCCCTCGCTAATTTGGTAATTAATCTGACGTTATTAAACATCTGCAGACAGGAGACCCAGTTACATTTAGAGTGAGAGCCAAAAATGGGATTTTATCTTTGTGTATTCTTTAAAACACCTTCTGATCTGCATCATGATTGTTAAGCCTCCTGTCTCAGTGCTTGGATTCAAACTCGTGTGGGCATGCTGGTATAGGAAAAATAATCAACAACAGAGTGGTGTGATGCGGCCTGATGCAAGACCACTCTGAAGTTGATTATTTTCCTAGTAGCATGCTTAAAAATTTCCTATAGCATGCTCCGAAGGGTTTTATGCCTCTTATACCTCAACAGTGTGCCAATGATTGCAATTTTTTAAAAACATTTTGCTCATTTGGCTGATGCTTTTCTCCAAAGCAACTTTTGAGACAGGGTACAACTGAGGGTTAAGGGTCTTGCTCAAGCACCCAGCAGTGGCAGCTTGGTGGTGCTTGGATTTCTGAACTTGTAATCAGTATCCCAAGGCCTTAACCACTGAGCCAGCATTGCCCCAAAGCACTTAACCATTACCCTTTTATATAATTGAGCAGGGTCACATCCTTCAACATACATTAACTCTGGTAGTTCGAGCTCAAATGATTCAGAACTGCTTCCCAGATGACAGCACATTATACCTGGGGAGTGTGTGTGGTCAGCTTTCTTCTGTTGTAGGTCCTAGATAGGTGGAACCTTGCTAAATCTGCTAAAAATTCCAGAGCCACTTGTAAGGTTTCTCCTGGACATTTTATGATCTCATTCTCCTAGCTGGTATGCAAAAAGCATTTGCATCCCATTTGCATTATTGACAAAACTGAGCACTGGGTCTAAGTTCATTTGTTTGTGTGATAGAAGAGAGTGGGAAAAAAAGCATATTTCTAATCAGAACAAGAGCATGATGTTCATTTGGAGCCCAGATTTTATGACTTTCTGTTCATCCTTATTTAAAGCTATTCTCATTTTGTATGATTTCTGGCCAGGGTGCACATTTTATCTAAACCGTCTCATATGCTATATAAACCGTTGCCATTAAACAGTTCAGGAAATACACAATAGAATGCACAATAGATGGATCTCCATTGAATGATGAGACATTGTTCTCAGAGTTGTCTCATCTCTGGTAAAGTGTCTGAGAGCTACTTTTGAAGATGAAGATAGATATCCCTTGAGCCTTTCACTTGAGTACTGCACACAAAGGAAATCCGCCACACAACTGCGGGTTTACAGCCTCGTAATTTTAGCACCTCGGAAAAAAAAAGTGATGAAAAATTGATTTATTGCAGTAGCAGTGAGCTCGGCTATAGCAGGCAACTTGAAAAATATGAGCTGGCACAGGAACAGATGTTTCTCTTAGTTTTGTCCATGTGGGATAAGACTGATTCAGAAAGATTGAGGTAGCATAAATTCAAGTAAAACAAGAAGTTGTGCTTCTTTTTAATGGGCCTAAAATACACCCTTGATGCATGCCACCTTCAAACCGGTTTCATTTAATCTAGCCTGGCTGTTTTTCTTCTGTCTCTCGAGACTCGTCCACCCCTAAATTTTGCCGCATTATGCTGATGTTATTTGTGTCCTGAGGTCACTGGCATTGCTCAGATGTCAGTCTGTGATTGGATTAGACTGACTTGAAAAAGTGTGAGACGTTCAATTTAAGTGATGGACGTCCGTGTGAGGAGAAAAGAGAAAATTAAAGGGGATGTCTATGAAGGGCTTTACAAGTATGGATATGTCTGGCCTGATTTAATGGAACGGGAGATTGCTTATGAATACCAAGAGAGGCATGTGGATTACAACGAAATACGAAATTTGATTAAAATAAAAAATTACATTAATGGACATAATATAAAAATGTTCTTTCACTTTTCATATAAAGAAAGTTGTATGAACTATAGTTAAAAAAAACTACAACTAGAGAACAATAATTCTAGAAATATCTCTATTAACACTTAGTGTGATTTCATATACAGCATTTAGTGCATTTGAATTTAGCCCTGGTGAGTTCTCCCCATTGGTATGGTTCTTTAGGCAGGTGAGAACCCAGCAATCACACTCTGTGTGGACCAAAACAACATCCGAGAGCGTCTGAGTGAGATAGTCTCGGTCCATTTCTAAGTGAACTCTAGCAGTGAGAAAGTGATTCGACTCAGAATTGACTCGACTCCAGGAAACGAACCAACCATGCTAGGACTGCAGAAATCTTTTTTCCAAAGATTTGGTCTGATGAGGAAAAAGAGAAAATAATTGCTGGGTTTGATAAACAAAACATTTCAAAGTAGTTATTTATTGAGGCTTGACTCTGCATTCCTCAAGCTTGGATTATTTTTGTGCTTTCTACACACTTTGCAAAGGTCTGTCGCAGCATTTCTGACCAGTAAATGAAAGTTTTGTGTACATTCTCAGCCCTGCTTGACTCTCAGCCAACATTTTTTTTGGCTTTTTGGTTCCAAAACAAATAGCAAACGATCCAAAAGCATAGACTTCGCAGTGATTCAACAAATTGATTAATAGATGTGAAAGTGCTTTAACTCGGATCATTAGTGTCCTGTAACCAAACCTCCATAATGTCCTTTAAATTTTTGTTTTGAACATTGACTTGACCAATACTGAAATCCCCCCAAAATAATGTGTGGTTTTGATTAGATGTGATCGATAACATAATGGTATACAATTATTTTAGAAATTGCATTCATAGCAGTTCAGTTTGTGTTGGATATACTACAGTAAGTGCAGGGTCAACAACAGTTCAAGGTAAAAGCAGTTGGAGAAAATTTATTGCATTTAAAAAGTTAATGCCATAGCCACAATTGGAACATTTTGCCATTTTTCTGGCTTTAAGGGAAAAATGCTGAATGGAAAACTCTCAAGGTTCATGTTGATGTGTTTGTAGGGTAAAGAGAAGAAGAGAAAATGACCACGGAGAAGGGTCATGAGTCGGAAGTAAAGAAGGCGGCAGAGGAACCATCTCAACAGAAAGCGTCTGCAGGCAACATGCCCGAGTCTTCTTCAGATGCCAGAATGGCCAAACAGGTGCAAAACTAAGTATTTTGGAAGGCCAGTTAGAAAACAGCATCATGTTTTACTCACTGCTATCATTTTTTAAAAAAGAATTCTGCATCTGATAAAATCTTAATATGCCACAATTACAGAAGTAATAATGAAAATAAGGTTATATGATGGAAGTCTTATGCAAAAAAAAAAAAAAAAAAGTCTAAAAATGTGACAAGCTTATAATAACAGTGGTTTAGCGTTCTACCTTCCAAGGAGGTTTTTAAGGGTTCCTTTAAGGGTTCCCACAGAGGAACAAATCAAAAGAACCTTTAAAACATTTTAGGGTCCAAGATAGAACCTTTTTTTTTCAGTCCAAAGGTGTTTTATTGCCATCAAGTTTGATTTTTTATTTTACACCTACAACGTCCTGGATTACTTCCTGATTTTCAGGACCAAGATGGCAAACGTCCGGATGATCACAAAGATCCAGATGATGAATCCGAACGAACGACACCAGGCAAGAGCCCTAAATCGCCGCAGAAGTCGTCCAAGCGTTTGAAGACTGTCCCCTTCAAGGTGACTCTCATGGACAGCTCTGATTACGAAGCTGGTATTGAGGTAAGATAAGATATCTCATCAGTGTAATCCTGGACCAGGTCATAAATCTACTGCAGTTATGTTTTGTGAAAGGAATAAAACCCTCACGGGAGTCCTGTTAAAGCAAAAAAAAAAAAAAAATCAGTCAATCAATCAATCAATGACAGGATGGTGTGATGTGAAGTTAATGATACCTCCCTGAAGTTGATCATTTTCCAATAAGAGTACATGCCAAAGTGTTTTTTTTTCTCTTACACCACAGGAATTGACCAACGATTACAACTATGCACTTATTTATTAAAGAACAACACACTGTATTTTTATACATTAATAATTACATTTAATGTTGTAGAATGTCTGCAAAATATTTTAGTGTCTCTTATCACTATGTTATACAATAGCAGCTATAAACAGTCTCTCTGCAAAGATTTCCGTCTTTTCCTATGTTGGAAAATTTAAAGTTACAGCTTTACATCTGACAGATACAAAGTGCTGACACTGGAGACTCCTTCCAAAAATACTAAATAAACATCTCACCACAGAAAACCTCGCTTTATCAGCTACAAACACTTGTACATAAAAAGGACTGCTTATGTGGAGCCTCCACCACATAAGGTAAGTTGTTACTATAGAAACAAAGAGTTAGAACAAAGACCTTCTGACCAATCAGAATCGAGAATTCAGCAGCGCTTTGGTATAAATATATACAGTATATACAAAACATTAAATCTGGCACAAATCAGTCTGTACAGTATTTTTCTGTATATTTCTGAAGTATATTATGTGTTGATGGACATTTAAGTGAACATTTAAGAGCCTTACACGCTTTGAGCACACAGTGTGCTTGAGTTTTTCTTTATGATTTGGCTCAAAAACAGTATTATTAGAAACTGTTATTACCTGGGGCAGTCTGTGGAACTCGATGTGTGTGAGTGGATGTAATTGGAGATATTTTTGAGAGCCAAATCTCATTTATGTGACATAAAGACTAGTCTGGACCACTGTTATTATTACTAAATGTCTGTAGATTTTGACTCATGTAATACTTTTTTCCCAGTCAATTGCACAAGTAGATATTGCAGCAGTCTCAACATGGATTAACATACATACTATACATGTGTATATATTTTTTTGTGCTAATATATACTATATACTAGTATATTATATGTTTTTTTTTAAAATGTGCAATATTTTTTGCATGGGTTTATAGAATAAATACAAATGCCATGTGCCACGTTCAGTTAAGTTTTGACATGGATATGGAGTCTAATTTTGGTATAATTTAATCTAATTATATTAGATTAATTAAATCTGATGGTTTGAGTCGAATTTTATTGTGTAAAAGTTTTTATCTATGTTTCTTTGAACCAGTGAAGTTATTGTAGTAATAATATAACATTGTAGCAGCTTTCATCTAGTGGCTAGAAATGTTTCCTTTTGCATATTACCATCTCTGTGGAAATCATTTCCTGATAATTGACTTAAAGTCCAGGCACTATTACCACGTTTAAAGGAAAAAACAAAACAAAACATAATGTTACGCATATTTAAATATACAGTATAGAAATCCCATTTTATGGATCTGGATTCTGGAAAAAAAAATATATTAGCTAATGCTTAATTCATGGAAGGGCAAATATAATCACATTTCACTGTTTTTATTTTGAAATTGTGGACATTTTTCCAGACAAAAAAAGAGCTGTTTTACAGAATAAATATCAAGGTGTACAGAAAGGAAAAAATGATTACAACATTGGACATGAAATCTCTTTCAGAAGATTAACCAAAGCTCCTCGCACACTCGACTATCCTCCAGAAAAGCTTTTGTGATTTGGGCTCATTAAAGCGAAGCTGTTTCATTTCTTTCCTTAATGAGTGTCTCATTCACCCTGAGTGCTCGAAGAGGTTCAGTTTAGACGCTGTTTTTTGGCTGGAACAAGGTCCACTGTTGGAGCTTCCTGTTAAGTAGCTCCATCATATCATATTGGGGCTAGAGCTGCAGAATGATTGGAATCCTTGATAAAAATGATTAAGAACAGGTGGATTTTTGTGGTTAAACAGATTTAATCACATTCTGAAAATTTGAGAGAAATCTAGAATAAATTTACTTTAATCAAAGGTTAGAGTTCAATTTGAGACTAAGCAACTTAACCACAAAGAATTTTCCCAATCATTACCAACGGTGCCAATATTTCTGGACCTGACAGTATCTGAAATAATAATTTACGAGAAAGACCTTATTCAATTTGTACTACGCATTCTCGAACTAGCGTTCAGAACTTTGTGGGAAGTGTTCGACAGGTTATTCGAAGGTTAAGCTCTTTTTAACGTTACAAAAATAACAATTCTGCAACATTCTAAAAACCTTTGTTTTTTTAAATTAATGATTTGCTTTACAATGTTATTAGAACGTTGTTCACTCAATGTTCCCAGCAAAACAAAAACATTATGGCAATGTTACTGTTAATGTTCCTACAACGTTATGTCAAAACATTCTCAGAACACTCTCATAACAGAACGTTCGTAGGAGCATGACGTTCCTAAAACGTTCCGCTAACCTAAAATTGCTAGCTATCTTATCTATGTGCGTTGAGATGACGGGTGCAGTCCTCTTTCTCTCGAGGCAGAGAGCACTACATGAGTTTTGGATGGCTTTAATGATTGTTGTGAATGAGCTAATGTTAGTGTTCCTGTCTAATGCTAATTTCGAGAGAACACACGTGTACATATTCATACATCCTGTTTAGTCATTTCTCCTGATTATTAAACACATTATAAACACTTCTATATTACATGGCTATTTATTTATGGTTTGAAGTGACATGTTCAGGTCTAAAGTTCAAGGTTTGGGATTGAAATTAAAGTTTGAAACACTAAATAAAATGGCATGGCGATGAGCATTAACTTTAAAAGTTACTTCAGACTTGTTCTATAGTGGACTATAGTGAACTAAATATTCATTTTTTAAGTTTGTGTGAACATTATGTGTCAGCGGTCAGTGTGCGTTTTTTAAAAAACACCTCAACAATATTGCATAGAAAATAATAGGCGATAATAGTATGCGCTGTTATTGGATGAGAAAAAGAAGAGTGCTTGTGTTGCATATTGTGTTTTATTAGAACTGAAATGTACTATAATCAATACCCTTCACGGATCCGGGTTCGCACTGACATAGTGATGTGCCTTTGCAGAAACCCTCATATGAAAGTCAGGCTGATAGGATCAGAGGATCAGGAAAGGCCTGATAAACATTTAATACGATTACTGTCTTGCTTAATCAGAGACTGCCTCATGGACAATATTAGGCATAAGCTACTTCATGGAGGTCGAGATTCAGACGAGCGTGGACGGTTAAGACGACATGCCTCCAGCCCTGACATTTGCCGAATGTCATTATCTACATTCAGTCAAGCAGAAAAATCACGGAAAGTTGCTGTAAGCAGCTTTTTCAACACACTTATAAGTACACAGCAGAGAAAGGACAGCAAAATTTACACATATTGTGCTAGTGTGTTGCTAATTTATTATTGCGTAAGTCATTTCCCCCCCATTTTTGCACCTGACTGTATGGGTGAACAGGGGGCACAACAGCGGCACAACAGCGGGGTGTGACATTTAAAATCCACCAGTGCAGTAAGTCATTCCAACATTTCCGTCTGTCAAGACCTCTTTTAGCTCAAATGCAAAGGCCAAATGGTATTTTCCTGAGTTTCGTGATTGCTCTCAGGCCTGACAAATACAAACAAGCAACTCAGATGTATAATGAGAATCAGCTGATGTGACATTAAGCAGAATTTTATGACTGTTGAATTCTCAAATCTGATTGGTCAGAAGGTGTCGAGTCATATTCTACTATTATCGTTTCAATAGTAACAACTTACAACGGAGCCTTGTATGGTTGACGGTCCACATAAACTGGTTAAAAATGTTTGCACAAAAAATCTTTTCTGTGAGATGTTTATTTAACATTTCTGGAAGGAGTCTCCAGTGTCAGTGCTTTGGAACAGTCTGAGGTAAGGTGGTGTAAGTACACAGGAACTGTTTTGGAACTGGTTTCCAACAAAGGAAAGTCTTCAGGACAGAGGAATTTCTGATTTGTGGTTTCTCATAACAAGAGAACCAGGTGAGGGAATGACTGTTGCTATAATATAAGCGATAACTTGTTTCATGGACATTCCACAACATTACATGTAACTACTAATGAATAAAACGTATTGTTTTTATCTTTAAGAAAGATTGTTCGCATTGGAAAATTGCTGTGGTACAAGAGGAATAAAACACATTGGGACATGCTTCGCTGATGATTATTTTCCTGTGACAGCATGCCACCAAATGTTTTATTCCTTACATATTTGACAGTGTTTCTGGTTCTTCCTGCATGACCATGTCATGTATGTTATCTAGTTCTGTAACAGCCACTTTACCTTGTAACCATGTGCTTATGAGCACACAATTTAATTGCCGTTAACCTAGTAGCCGCAGCTATTATATGAATAACATATAGCCAGGCCAGATTTTTTGTTATATGATGCACTGGACTGTCATGTTCTCTGGTGTGAATCTGGTTTACTGAAACCTCCTTACCAATCACAATCACAACTCAAGCTAAACCCTGTTATTCGTGCCACAATCTGATCTATACTATTACCGTCACGTGCGTTGGATCGGCTTGGCCTCTTTGTGTCATTAATGATAGGGTTAGACACTGTATAAACCATGCCTCGCATAAGACTCCTAGTGGATAATGACAGTCTGGGTGAAGCTGGGCCGTACTTTGTGTCAACTTTCGCTTTAGGAACAAGACAATCCCATGGTAAATAAACCGCTTCACTTCCTCGCCTTCTGTTGGACTGAATGGGAGTTAGACGGGAAAAGTGTTTGAATGGTCTTACAGTTTCATTAACGTAGTATTAACATGTACAGTGGGGAAAAAAAGTATTTGATCCCCTGCTGATTTTGTACGTTTGCCCACTGACAAAGAAATGATCAGTCTATGATTTTAATGGTAGGTGTATTTTAACAGTGAGAGACAGAATAACAACAAAAAAAATCCAGAAAAACTCATTTCAAAAAAGGTATAAATTGATTTGCATTTTAATGAGGGAAATAAGTATTTGACCCCTTCGACTTAGTACTTGGTGGCAAAACCCTTGTTGGCAATCACAGAGATCAGACGTTTCTTGTAGTTGGCCACCAGGTTTGCACACATCTCAGGAGGGATTTTGTCCCACTCCTCGTTGCAGATCCTCTCCAAGTCATTAAGGTCATTTTCAATGCCCTGGCTGAGGGAAGGAGGTTCTCACCCAAGATTTGACGGTACATGGCCCCGTCCATCGTCCCTTTGATGCGGTGCTGTTGTCCTGTCCCCTTAGCAGAAAAACACCCCCAAAGCATAATGTTCCCACCTCCATGTTTGACGGTGGGGATGGTGTTATGACTTGGGGTCATAGGCAGCATTCCTCCTCCTCCAAACACGGCAAGTTGAGTTGATGCCAAAGAGATCTGACCATACCTGACCACAACACTTTCACCCAGTTCTCCTCTGAATCATTCAGGCAAACTTCAGACGGGCCTGTACATGTGCTTTCTTGAGCAGGGGGACCTTGCGGGCGCTGCAGAATTTCAGTCCTTCACGGCGTAGTGTTACCAATTGTTTTCTTGGTGACTATGGTCCCAGCTGTCTTGAGATCATTAACAAGATCCTCCCATGTAGTTCTGGGCTGATTCCTCACCGTTCTCATGATCATTGAAACTCCACGAGGTGAGATCTTGCATGGAGCCCCAGACTGAGGGAGACTGACAGTTTCTTCCATTTGCGAATAATCACACCAACTGTTGTCACCTTCTCACCAAGCTGCTTGGAGATGGTCTTGTAGCCCATTCCAGCCTTGTGTAGATCTACAGTCTTGTCCCTGACATCCTTGGACAGCTCTTTGGCCTTGGCCATGGTGGAGAGTTTGGAATCTGATTGATTGATTGCTTCTGTAGACAGGTGTCTTTTTACAGGTAACAAACTGAGATTAGCAGCACTCCCTTTAAGAGAGACAATTTCTTTGTCAGTGGGCAAACGTACAAAATCAGCAGGGGATCAAATACTTTTTCCCCCCACTGTATATGTTCTTATATTCTTAAATGTATACTCATTAGTTTGTCAGGCTAATTGCTACCTAACATATTTTTAATGTATTGTCGATTACCGTGGATGAGAATTTCGTCACGTCTCCCTGCACTGAGAAAAACAGAAAAGCTGTCGTCACAGATTCACTTCTAATGGAAGTCTAAGGGCAGTTGTTGAAATCAGTCAATAAATGTTTATCTAACATTATTAAATACTTTAATGAGCTTTTCAGTCAACGCTGCTTCTAGATAAGGCTTTAAATCTGTACACTCATTTCTTTCAGAAAGATTTATTTTCAGAGAAAAGAATCTTCGGATCTGGAAGACCCAAGTACTGGTACATCCTCTTTTTTTTTCTTTTCCCCCCCACTATTTTTGTACCTGTGCGGGAAAGTTGAGTAAAACTCCATTAGGAGTTTATTAACTTTCACAAGACTTTCTCTCACATCAATCTCATCCTAACACCTTAATGGTTTCAGTATAATTCAAATTATATTAAAGGAGTCACAGATTTTAACTGTTCATTGACTTCAACAGCTGCCCTTAGACTTCCATTATGAGTGAGACTGGAGTAAACTGGATTTCCAGCGTTTTTTCAGTACAGGAAAATATATTGAAAGTATTTTTCATGGTAGTCTGGACAGAGGTTAGTTAGAAAAATTCCAGAGTGTTCCTTTAACATGCATAATGTATATGTACAGTATATTGGGGCTTCTGAATGGCGCAACAGAAAAGTGTTCGGTAGATCGCGACTTCAAATCTCAATGATGCAAGAGCCATCCATGATCAAGAGCTATGGGAGCAAAGTTGGCTGTGCAATCAAGGTGGGAGGGATAGCATGCTGTCTTTCCCCTGTCAATCACGGCGACCCTAGCCAATCACAGGCATCCGTGAGGTCATGTATGCGGAAGATGGTAGAAAGCGCTTTCCTCCGAGTGTGTTACGCCGCCTTGTGATGCAGTTGGTTGGCTTCACGTGTCTCAGAATAAGCACGTGCTAGATTTCTAATATCCAGAGTGTACCTAAAGATACCTACCAGATCATTTATAAAGAAAATGTTTGAATTTCTGATATATTTTTTTTAAACAGAGTGGCTTGAAGACATGTCATGTCATGTTCATATTTGCTCGCTATCTGAGTAATAAGAAAAGATCTTATTTCCAAATGAGGCCTGCTAATGTCCATAGGCAAAGATTAAGCAGGATTAGGAGTGCATGTGTGCTTTTCCTCCCTCAAGTAGTAATAAAGTAAAAAAAGAGGAAAAGTTCTCTCAAGCAGCAACACCCTTCGTCTGTTTCCATGACAATGACTGATGTCACTATGAAGCAGAAGTATGTAAGGCTCTCAGAGAGAAGCTGTGTGTGTCTGTTTGTGTGTATGTGTGTTTATCTTTGTGCCAGATAGTAGTAGTCCACATTAGTGTGTGCATTTTCCCCTGGAGAATAAGGAGAGCTGAGTGATGATTAAAGCTGCAGTCACAGTGGACAGGCTGTTGTTATTACAGTTATGTACAGTATGTATGAATACCAAGTACAGTATTCAGTATCAATAGCAAAGTCATACTATGGGGAACAAATTATAGTGATAAATAAATTTAAAAAATGGCATTTACATTTAATCATTTAGTACACACTCTTATAAACAACAGTCGAAGCCTAGCGAAACAGATCATCTAGTGAATTTTGTACGGATTCAAAACCAGAAAAGACGACGACAAATGCAAAGTTTGCACGAGGGAATTAATCATGTTTTATTTCTTCTTTTTTCTTCTTCTTTTTTTTCTAATCTACAGTCTATGACAAAAATCCTCAAAGACTCCTCCACCTCCACTGGAAAACTGACATTTCCATTCTCCATTCTCCATGAAAGAATGTTATTATGTAATGTCAGAATTATATTAATGAAAATATAAAATGAAAAATACAAACATGAAATATTAACATAATATCTTTTCAAAAATGAAGGCATTTTTTTTGTAATGCAAAACATGAAATACAGCCTCATATTGTTACCAAAGAAACTTAAAAATGAAAAGAAAATGAAATTATTCACCACATATGTTTTTCTGATAAAATACTTACAGTATTAATGAGAATGACTTTTGTTACTATAATGATAAGCAGTTTATTCTGTGGTTTAAGTCGAAATGTTTTATTAGCATGTGTCATTTTATTTTCTACAATAATTTTTGGCCAGTAGCTTGAAGGGTGGCAATAATTTTGGAAATGTATAGACCATGTTAGCTTGTCAGCGTATCAGTTCTTCACTACATCATTACATCGTGATTGCCATAACCATTGTTTTTCAAGTAAAAGACTCCCGTAATTCATTTGAGCTTTGAACTTTGCTACGTCACCAAAATCAAGCTGTTACAGCAAATATTATTAGGCTAGCTAGCTAAATAACCTGCGCATTTGTTGTTGTTTTTTTATGCACAGCTCTCATTCAGTCTCACCACCCTTTCAGTGTACTTACAAAGGATTAATTAGACATGTTTGTAGCTGCTGGACTTCATCTCGTTTGCTCTTATCTGTTGTTCATATGCACAGAAGCACTGCAAGGGTCAGGCGCTGCTGGACCTGGTGTGTGAACATCTCAACCTGCTCGAGAAGGACTACTTCGGCTTGACCTTCAGCGATTCAGACAGCCAAAAGGTCAGAACAGCTTTCAAAAGGACAAATGTATCTGATGTATACTAATACTGATATGTATTCAGGTTGGGTTTGGGTTGTGTTTTGTATATAGTCGGGATGTAACAGAATACAAATACATGATCAGGAATGAACAGATAACGTGTTCTAAATGGATAGGGATAGCAAGCGGATTATTCGAGGAGCACAGGATCCTTAGTAACTGCCCGGTCAGGGCTGTGGCGGTTGAAATTAGGCTACTATTTTGGGAAATAGTACTAACGAAATTCTTTAGGAAATAAGCAGGTACAAGCAAAAAAACAGTCTGCGGATTTCATTCCGAATACAGGTACAGATATTTGGAGCACTAAACAGATACAGATGGTAACATTGTGTTACAACGCTGACATACAGAAGATAAACTTTAGTAAGTAATTTTAAAGTTAACATCCGAGGGAACATTGCGACGGAACAAACAGCCCTCCTGCAGACAAACAAAGCGCAATGCATTTAAAAGACTTGTTTATTCACTGCTGGATGGTGAGTGTTGAGTCTTCAGGGGACAGGCAAATTGTTTGTAAGAGAAGCAATTTTTGGGTAATTATGCCGTTGGCAGTGCTGCAGCCAGCTGTTGAGTTTTTATTTTGTTTTTGTTTTTTATGAGGATTAAGGCATTTTTGCTCAACTAAATCTTCTGTGAAGCTTCAGTCACTGGTGCAATTGGTCAACTTTGTGTAAGAGCATGCCTGTCATTTTCTGTCATCTTTATTACACAGTTGCAGCTCAAAATATCTACAAGGTGTCTATGCAACAAGTGGTAATCTACTGGGTTTTTTTCAGTAATCTTTTTAACTGAATCATCCATCCATCCATCCATTTTTCATACCACTTATCCTACACAGGGTTGTTGGGAGCCTGGAGCCTATCCCAGAGAACATGGCGGAGGGGTGGGGATGGGGGTGGGGGGTCAGGGTGGGGGGGGCACTGGATGAGGTTCCAACCCATCACAGGGCATAATCGCACACACATTCACACACTACGGACAATTTGGAAATGCCAATCAGCATACAACACATGCCTTTTGACTGGTGGAGGAAACCGGAGTACCTGGAGGAAACCCCCGAAGCATGGGGAGAACATGCAAACTCTGCACATGCAGGGCAGAGGCGGGATTCAAACCCCCAAACCAGGAGGTGTGAGGAAGGCGAGCTAACCACTATGAACTGAATCATGAAAAATGAATTATATTTTTTACTATGTAGACTTATGTAGACTATGTAGACTTAAAAAAAAAAGAAAGAAACAAAAATATTATTCTATATTAAAATGTGTTGCATGTTGCTTCAGTCTTTAATTGTTTTTATTCTCAGATTAAATACTAAAATAAAAATACTAAATTTCACCCACTTATTAGCTTGGCACTTTGTGTACAATAGCAAAATGCCATATGGAATATATAAATCATCCAGTGTAGCCCTATAAACTCATTATCTGACTAAAATCATTGATTAGCAGTATTAACCTAGATCTGAAGGGAATGTTAATGAAGGCCTATATGTTACCTGCATTGATCCCAAGTCGTGGCAGACCGATTAAATATGTGCAGTAGCTTCTGTTTACAGTTCAATTTCTGAATGTTGCTTCAAGGGAAACACATTTGTGTTTGTTTCTTTCAAAATCTAATTTAGTCCCGAGAAGAGCTGTGCTGAGCTGTGAAACTAGGATAATGCAAAAAGACAAATCAAATTCATTTTATCGGTGTCGTGTATACACTTCTGTGTTGTTTGAAATGCATGTTGGCTTTTAAGTTAAAACAGGATGTGTGTGAATTGCTGAGGAAATGCTTTATGTAGACCACTGTTCGATTTTCAGACTAAAAGCTTCTACTTTGTTGGCGAAGAAGGCGTGAGATTAGAAACGCAGTCACTGCTGATACTCTACAGTCTGTCGATCAGCTGTGAACTGGCCGGTAGCCCAAAACGATCAGCTAAAGATGAAGCTAATTCAGATGCACTGCATGGGATTAAAAAAAAAAATAGATACTGAGATTTGCATACGGCCCTGCACGCTGGATTGCTCAGTGCACCCGAGAAAAACGTGCTGCTTTCCTTCAGTTAAACATACGGAGAGGCTTCGAATGGGAAACCGTGCAATTAGTGAGAGATCGTAAGGGAAACAAAGGCAGTGTGGTGTAAATTCGCCATGTGTCAGGCATGCAAACGCTAGTCAAAATGTTTGCGCTCTGTCTTGCAGAATTGGCTGGACCCCTCCAAGGAGATCAAGAAGCAAATGCGAAGTAAGTGCATGAGAAGAAACTTTAACCATGTTCTAGACCTGTGAGCTAATGAGCATCATACACTGGTTCCTCACAAGCACCTTTACATGCTAATCTTTATTTCTATCTCTATATCTATAAACTTAGTTTTATGATTGTACTCCAAGCTAATGTTAGCTAGTTAGCTGTGAATTTTATGAACATCTACCCTCATCTCATGTTAGCTAACTGGCTAGTTTAGATATAACAGAAACATGTGGCTAGCTTGTTTTAATTAACAAACTGGATAGCATTAGCAATGAATACCATAAACATTTATGAATATAACTAAACATATCCTCTCAGAAATCCTGTCTGGTTAACTCATTTTAGTCAACTAACTAGCAAATATTGTACACATTTTTAAATACAACCGAAACACCATCTCAGAAATCCTGACAGGGTATTGTATTAGCTAGTTGGCTACCATTAGTAGTTATGAATGTGAATTCTCAGAACTTCTGTCTGGTTTGCTCATATATTAACTAGGTAGCCTATCATTATCAATAAAGATTGTATTCATGAGGTATCATGAGGTAAAGATCATCTCAGAAATCCTGTCATATAGCTCATGTTTGCTAAATAGCCGATATTAGTGGTGAATATTATGAATAACTATGAGTATGGCTTAAAAAGTCTGTCAGAAATCCAGTCAGGTTGGCTCATGTTAGCCATCTAGCTACTACATAACAAACACTTATGATCTCAGAAATCCTAACAGGTTATTGTTTTAGCAAAGTTGGCTATTAGTATTAGTAGTTAACATTATTAATATTTATGAATATAAAGTTAGCTCATATTAACTAGGTAGCCTATCATTATCAATAAAGATTGTATACATGTATTATGAGGTATAAATCTTATAAAGCTCATGTTAGCTTGTTAGCCAATATTAGTGGTGAATATTATGAATAACTATGAGTATGGCTTAAAAATTCTCTCAGAAATTCTGGCTGGTTAACTAATGTTAACAGTGAGTATTACAGTATCAACATCCATCAGTGTAACTTATAAATCATCTCATAAATCCTAGCTCATGTTAGCTGAGTGACCATTTATTGAGTTTAGAAATCCTAAAAACATGATGTTAGTTTGTATTGACAAGCTGACTAGCATTAGTAATGGGTACCATAAACACTGATGAATATGAGTACAAATATCCTCACAGAAACCTTGTCAGGTTAGCTCATGTTAGCAAACTAACTAATGTATATTACAAACATTTTTTATACATGATCTAAATGTCAGACATTTTGTCAGTGTATCATATCAGCTAGAGGGCTAGCATTATAAGTAAATATTATTCACATGTACAGTATGAATTTGATTTACAAAGCATCTCAACATTTCTGGATGGTTAGCTCATATTACTTAGCTAGCCAACATTATCGATAAAGATTGTATACATGTATCATGAGGTAAAAATCATCTCAGAAATCCTGTCATGTAGCTCATGTTAGCCAATATTTGTGGTGAGTATTATAAATAACTAGGAATGTGACTTAAAAATTCTCTCAGAAATTCTGACTGGTTAGCTGAAGTTAGCAGTGAATTTGATCAACATTTATCAATGTGGCTAAATCATGTCAGAAATCCTAGCTCATGTTAGCTAACTGGTAAAGAACAGGAGCATTTCTCATGAGTTTAGGAATCCACAAAACTTGAGATTAGCTCATGCTAAAAAGTTAACAAAAATTATGAACATCATGAATTTATAAACAAACTATGAATTAAAAAAAAAAAAACCTCAAATATCCTGTCAGGTTATCTCGTTAGCCAGCTAGCCGACAAAAACGCATGCATATGAATGCCAGTGATTCTAAGACGTCTATTTACAGTATGTACTCAAAAACACATCTTCTTGTGGACTGTGATATGCGTACAGATTCTTTGAGAGAATGACTAAGCAGTAACCCTCGCATAAAAACACACACTTATTTTCTCTGACCTTAACGTCTATGAAGTGACAAGGCCAGGGTACACGCTTGTATGATGCGATGTGTCTCTGTGTCCTCAGCTTCTCCTTGGCATTTTTCCTTCGCTGTCAAATTCTACCCTCCAGATCCTTCCCAGCTCATGGAGGACATCACCAGGTAAGAGAGGGACGCTGCACTCATCCTTCTGATTACATTACCAGTTTGAGTTTTATTTGTCATCGTAATGTTTAGAGATTAAAGGTGCGGTTTGTGACTTTTAAAAGTGTTCCTATACCTGCGTTAATCATATCATATCTTATCAAAGATACCAAATGGAAACTATGACCTGGTATATTGCCATGTAGTGGGTCATACTGGTTTATTTCAGACTCCTGGTTACATTTTTTCTGGCCCAGATATTGGCTATATCCTAAGCTGAATGCTGCTGGATTCTGCCCTTTTATATTAAAAGAAAACAAAGAAATTGACAAGGAATATGTAGTTTTATAAGAATGAGTAGAGGCAGCTTTTCGCTGTTTTATTTAAGTTGCAGTTCATCTCACGAGCAGCAGAGGGCTTCAAAAATGACAAACTGCTCCTTTAAGGGAATATTTCTGTTACAAAATCATAGCTGTTAAGCAATATTCATCCACTAGTATAATGGAACAAGTCAAAGGTTTGACAGTTTCATTAAATAATATGAATGTCATTCATTAAAAAATTAAAAAAATAAAAATGAATATGAGCTTCAGTTCTTGAAAGGACCTCATACTGACATTATTGTTGTCATTTATATTACATTATTGTATTATTTTACAGTATTTAGTGATTAAATTTTGGAGAGAATATACAGACAGGGATTTTATTTTAGTTTTTTTTTTTTTTTTTTTTTTTTAGTTTCAGAAAGAGAGTAATTAGCCAAGCGGGGAGGATTTGTACAATTCTGGAAATGTCATTAAACCAATCTTACCATGAAACAATAAAAAAAATTCTCACCATGCAGGGAAAAAAAGCTGAACCCACATGGACCAGTGAGCTAGCTAGCATGGTAGCTAACCTACTAATATAAAAGCCTTGAGACAGTAAACAGATTTTGTCATCAACAATAGACATCTTAAGTAAAATCACACATCATAAATCCAAATCAAATGAAAATGGAGGTTTTACAGTGTTTAGTATCAGTTTAAATGTAATGTCTGTAATCTAATGTGAGTGATGGTAAAGTGACTGATAAAGCCTTTCAAGTAAATGGCAAACACAAGAGTCTAGTTGCTTTACTCTGCTGGAAAACCTTCAGGGTCCTCCTGATCATCGTTCCTTCTCCGTCTCTCATAGGTACTACTTGTGCCTACAGCTGCGTGATGACATCCTGTCCGGTCGGCTCCCCTGCTCGTTCGTCACTCATGCTCTGCTGGGTTCCTACACCGTGCAGGCTGAGCTCGGAGACTATGACCAGGATGAGCACGGCACAGACTACGTCGGCGACTTCCGCTTCGCCCCCAACCAGACCCGTGAGCTGGAGGACAGAGTCATGGAGCTGCATCGCACCTACAGGTGAGCGATTATCTACTTTATCCGTTATGATCCAGTTTTGAACGGACAATTATGACTCGGTCCAGCCAGTATCGGTTTTTAAAGAAATTTATTTTATTAGACATTTTAGCCTCTTGAAATCTGATTATTCAGTTACTTATCTTAAATCATATTTTGAATAATTCAGAAACTACAGAAGTTATTGAGTATCTGAATTTTAAAAAATTTATATTACAGACAATGCATTCAAGTCTTTTTTTTATTCTATAGTAAAAGTTAAAAAAAAAAAATCAGTAAGAAAATAGATTTAAGATATTTTATTGACACTCGTTTTGTAACAATGTTTGTTGATTCTCATGCACATTTTAATATCTAACATTAAGTCAGTTGGCAGATGCCTTTATCTGGTCAGACTTACAAAACAAAACAACGCTACAGCCCTAAAGGTTTCTTAAAGGTTCTAAGAACCATTTAAATTAAGCCTAGAATATACAGTAAGTACACCAGAGGTCTTAGAAATGAAGTTTCCATCTTTCACCCTAAATGTTCTTTTATAGACCTCTTTTATAGAGGACTTCCTACACAAAGAGAGTTCCAATTAGAGCCCCTATAAGGAACCCATCACTATCCAATGAACCCTCAAGGAACCATTTTTTCCCCAAAGTTTAGAAAATATACCCTTTTCCTAATTAAACCAAAGAACATTTAAGGTGCTAGATTTAACCTTCTTTGGTGTAATACATAGAAATCAATACAAAATGTAAATGCAGAAAAAAACCAATGAATAATTGTTTGGTAATATTATGAAACAGTTAAAACATCAGGTATTAGAAAGTTGTAAGTTGTATGTTATATGTTCATGAAATTCCAGAATATTCCACGTAGTGCCCTAAATGTTTTTTGGCGTTTGATTCATGTGGAAGGTTTTCAGGTTCCATCTTAAGAAATTTCAGAAGTGTTGACATTACACTTGATCATTAGTAGGTCACATGTCCATAACGTTATTGTAGATTTGACCTGTGCTAG
Source organism: Cranoglanis bouderius (assembly GCA_023630585.1). Lineage (NCBI taxonomy): Eukaryota > Metazoa > Chordata > Actinopteri > Siluriformes > Cranoglanididae > Cranoglanis > Cranoglanis bouderius. The sequence continues at coordinate 3,762,925 of CM042572.1, forward strand.
GAACTTAGTAACTTACCTAAATCCATGGCAAATTCTTTAAAAAGCTTACTATATTATTATTTTGTTTTTTTAAACTCGAGCAATACTTCATTTTGTTGGTGGGATGATAGAAAAGAGTGCTTTTCCACAGGGAAAATTTCAAAAATGTCAATTTAATATAAAAAATATATATATACAGTATATCACTAGTAGTTATGTTTAAGTCTTTATCGGAGGTAAAAAGCTTTTACTAAACGCTGGAAGATATGAGCCATAAAAATCACTGATAGATTGTTGGATGGGACTAAAAATTCCAAACGTAATAATTACCCTACTTCCCCATACAAAACATAAAGAAAATCCAGTCTGAATGGGGCTTAAAATGGTGTAAACAGTACGTGGGAGTTTGTGTTACAGTTCTTTGGGGGTTTACCGTTACAGAGTAATAGCAGACATACAAAAGAACTCAAAAATTTAACTGAAAAACATGAAATAAGTGGTCAGATTTAAGAAATATACGTATTACGTACTATAGTTTGCATAAAACATATTAAGTTTCTCATCAAAACATGATTTCATTGCTTATACTAAACTGAATTCAAACAAGTTTCTAATTACGAGATTGAATGGTGTATAGTGTACGGTGATCAATTCATGTAATATTAACATAAACCTTGTGAGTAATTTCTTCCTGAAAGTAGCATGATTACAGCATGTCTGGTAAAATAGTGCAGTGTTAATGTGGTTGTCTCATAATGCTAGCAAACTGGGTTTGATCCTCAGTTATGGTGAGACTGCGTTGTATGATTTTATTCAGGGTTTTGGAAATACATGATCAAATCATGTTGAATGTAAGAAAACAAATTGTGTTAATATAACTCGATTCAATCACTTGGAACCGATGTATGCGTTTGAATGAAGTTAATCTAATAAGCTTTTTTTTCCAGTGTGCTTGAGACAGAAATACTTGGCAGGGTAAATACATCAAAAGTAATTCTAACACTTCTGACATGTATAATAATGAATACATTCAGTGGTAAGATGGATGTAAAAATATGTAAAATGTGTTCAAAGGCTGCTTTTAATACCACTTTCATGTAAATTAGAATACTTTCTTGGATTTTTGGGCAGGACATTGGCCTGGGCAATGTTTGTGTACGTTTTTAATGTGCGCTCTTCTGCACTGTTTACTGATCAACCTAATGAAATGATTGTTCTTATGAAATGTGGCACAGAGGAGGTGGTTAATTTGATCTCAGCTAGAGGCTTTCGTCAGGCTTTCCCACAGCTCGCAAAACACTTTGCATTGTGTTTAATATTCTGCCCTTAGATCCCAGACCTGACTGTCTGTAGTTTCGCAATTTGCTTTATGTAACATCTCCCTAATGGACCTCTTACGGAACCTGTGTATGTGTTCCTGTTTGTGCTTCTTCAGCATCATCCATAATCTTCACATACACACATATGCCGTTGTTGTTCAGCATCTGTTGGCCTGATTTGTTCTGAAACCAGTTCAGCCTGTTTGTTTGATTCCTACTGAGTTAGACAGTCAATAAGCTTCACAGTAAGGGTCTCACTGATTGGCAGGTAGCGTTGAAGCTCCTCAGGCACAGGCCGAGGTCTTGCTTTCCTATTAGAACCCCCTGGCCAACATATTTATTCTGTTATCAGCCTAGCCGAATAGAAGATTTCCTGCTGTTTTAATACACGGTTCTTTTTTATCTCATGGTTCAGGGGCATGACACCTGCTGAGGCAGAAATGAATTTCCTGGAGAATGCCAAGAAGCTGTCCATGTATGGGGTCGACTTGCATCACGCAAAGGTACACCACAGGAGCAACTTTTGCTATTTCTAATTCAGGTTTGATTGTCCAACTCTATTATTGCTGCTGATAGGATCTGGTGGTTTTACAAGACTTCTGATGGTTTTACAAGATCTCTTTGACTATAGCCTTGTCAACACTGTTACAGATAGGTCTGAAAACTTGTGTTTTTCTCTGTTTTGGCATCTTGTCTACTTTGTGACTTCATCTTTTTGAAAATATCCTATCGTGCTGGCTAAATTTGAACACCGTTTTTGGGTTGCAGTGTAAATTAAGGAAAATTGGACTTCAAAGCTTATGGCACACAACACAACACCGATTTCAACTCGACTTGGACTTCAAAGTTTATGACTCGCAACTCGACTTGGATTTCAAAGTTTATGACTTGCAACTCGACATGGATTTTACATCTCATGACTCGACTTGAATTTCAAAGCATTTGACTTACACCTCCATTCGGGCGTCAAATCTTATGACATGAAACCTGAACCTGACTTATGCTTATGACTCACAACTCAACTTGTCCTTCAAAGCATATGACTTGAAATTTGACTCGGACTTGGATGGAAAATGTATGACTCGCAGCTCAAATGAGACTTCTAAATGTACTGTATGACTAGCAACTCAAATCAGACTTCTAATGTATGACTTGCAAATAAAATTAGACTTCACAAAGTATGACTCGCAATTCAAATCAGACTGCACAATGTATGACTTGCAACTCAAATGAGACTTCTAAATGTACTGTATGACTCGCAACTCAAATCAGACTTCTAAATGTACTGTATGACTCGCAACTCAAATCAGACTTCACAATGTATGACTTGCAACTCTAATGATACTTCTAAATGTACTGTATGACTAGCAACTCAAATCAGACTTGTAATGTATGACTTGCAAATAAAATTAGACTTCACAAAGTATGACTCGCAATTCAAATCTGACTGCACAATGTATGACTTGCAACTCAAATGAGACTTCTAAATGTACTGTATGACTCGCAACTCAAATCAGACTTCTAAATGTACTGTATGACTCGCAACTCAAATCAGACTTCTAAATGTATGACTCGCAACTCAAATCAGACTTCTAAATGTATGACTGGCAAATAAAATCAGACATCAAAATTTATGACTCGCAACTCAAATCAGACTTCTAAATGTACTGTATGACTCGCAACTCAAATCAGACTTCAAAGTTTATGACATGCAGTGTGACTTGGATTCAAAGTTTTTGACTCAGAACTGATTACTTGCAACTTCAAAGCTTATGCTTCACTAATTGAGTCAGATTTTTTAAGCTTATGGCTCTCAACTCAGTCTTCTAACTGACTGTTCTTCCCCAAACTGTTGCCACAAAGTGGGAAGCACACGATTGTATAGACTGTCTTTGGAACTGGAAATAACTTGCTCCAGCATGACAATGCCCATGTGCACAAAGCGAACTCCATGAAGACAAGGTACGCCAAGGTTGGAGTGGAAGAATTCGAATATCCTGCACAGAGCCCTGACCTCAACCCCACTGAGCACCTTTGGGATGAACTGGAACACCGACCGCACTCCAGGCCTCCTCACTCGACATCAATGCCTGACCTCACTAATGCTCTTGTAGCTGAATGAACACAAATCCCCACAGCCACACTCCAAAAACACTCATGCTGAGTAATTTATTCCATCAGGATGTCACTATCTGCACATGTACCTAGAAACTGCTTCACTGTAAAGCACGTATCTGTGTCAGTGTGAACAAGGCATAAATAATACAAACAGTATGAGAAAAAGTGCATATAGCATGGAGTGCTCCTGGCCTCAAATACATTCAGGGGTTGTTGATACTTTATTCTCTTGTTTTGTGTCTTGCTGGTCCTCTGAGGTAGGATTCAGAAGGGATTGAAATCATGCTGGGCGTTTGCGCCAACGGCCTGCTGATCTACCGCGACCGCCTGAGGATTAACCGCTTCGCCTGGCCCAAGATCCTGAAGATCTCGTATAAGAGGAGCAACTTCTACATCAAGATCCGCCCAGGAGAGGTACGTCCCTTTTGATCTCACTGCTTTGCTGTGCGCATCGTACTTATCGAACCAGAGTGTTAAAAGTTCTTTTAGAAGAACATAAACTTTTTATAAATACAGCAGTTGCCAAACAAAAATGGAAGGTTTGATTAGATAATAATTTAGAAGGCGATTATTTGTGGAATAAAACACTTCAGGACTTGCTGTTATAAAAAAAAATAATCGATGAAGAGGTGGTTTAAGAGGAATAAAACATTTTGAGACATGCTGTTCTTGGAAACTATCGCATCAGGCCACATCACATCACCTGCTTGTTGATTATTTTCCTATAACAGTATCCTCGGTCGTGTTTTATTCTTTACTTATACAGATATACAGTATATACTCTTGAATCCACCTTTCCTAAAGGCATATTACATGATCCTAGCACTCTTTAACATTTGAAACCGTAATGACCAAGACACTAACCACATTTCTAAGTGGTTTCTCGAGTCTCCTAGCCATTATGTGTAGCACAGTGTGGCTGATGAATGTCAATAAGGCTGAAGGGAATAAGTGGATGACCTCTTTGATTTGTGAAACTCTCATGCGTCTTCTCTCAGCATGTCTGTCTTCTGAGTGACAGGCTTGCTGATGCTTCGCTGGCAGAACAGAGCCACACACATACACACATAAAGAGCTCCTTCATTTCCCACATCACAGCTGCAGATCAGTACCCAGAGAAAGGGATGAGATGGACAAATTTAGAGCGCTGACTGAATGCCACGCTCCCGTTCTTCTGATAAAAAAAATTTGTCTGATTTGTCTCATGGCTTAGGTTGGGAATCTCTCCTAAAGATAACAGGCCTTGAGTGATTCATTTTATTCGTTTACTTCATTTAATTAGGCCCTGGAGCAACATGGAGGCTGTGTGCGCAATGTTTGTTAAATTAGCAAAGTCATTCGTGGTGTCATTGAAGCTTGATAATAATTCAGGCAAGGACAGAATGTATCAGAAATGATAATATGTCTCCTATTCACAGTATGAGCAGTTTGAGAGCACCATTGGCTTCAAGCTGAACAACCACAGGGCTGCAAAAAGACTCTGGAAGGTCTGCATCGAGCATCATACCTTTTTTAGGTAAGTGAACTCTCCCAGTCTTCCTTATAGATATAATGCCTTGGGTGGAACGGTGGTACAGCTCCATGGTCCATGGTGGATTTTCACATGTTGTGCTCATGTCTGCATGGGCTTGCTCTGGGTTCTCTGGTTTCTCAGAAAAACATACCGGTTGGTGGATTAGTGACTCTACTGTATATTGCCCCTAGGTGTGAATGTGTGTGTGTGCATGATGCTCTGTAATGGACAGGCATCCCATCCAGAGTGAATTCCCACTTCGTGCCTAGTGTTCTTGTGATAGACCAGGATTAAGTGCTTACTGAAAATGAAGGAATGAATATAATGCAATCTTGCACATTACACCTTTTTGCACAATGTTCACCCACTGTTTAGTTTGTTTGAATGGAACCCTGGTGAGTTTACCACTTAAGTGCAGTTGATTAGGCAGGTGAGAACCCAGCACTCAAGCTCAGGTGTGTCAGTCCGCTTCCAACTGAATCAAATCCTCTAGTGCGATTCGACTCTGAATCGACTCACCTGCACGACTCACTGGCACAAAAAATAGCTGCCAAAATTCTAGACATTTTGATTGGAAAAAAGAGAAAATAATCTCTGGATGTAATAAACAATATGGTTTAATGTTTAGTTATTTTCTCTGTGCTTGGGTGATTTTTTGGTAAAGGTGTGTTTGCGTTTTTCCATCTGTTTATTACCAATGAATAAAAGTTTTGTTAGGATGTATTCATCCCTACATGTCCTTCAGCTAATGTTTTATTTTTTTTTCTTGCTTTTTGGTTCCTGTAATTATGTGTAGTGTGAAACCAAACCAAACAAACAAACCAAAGGTATCAAGACTCGAATCAAAAGTATTCAGACTCAGCAAATGGACGGATAGTATGCGCCCTGAGTATCTAGGATAGGTCAGGTGTGGTTCAACTTGACTCTGTGATTAAAGCCTTGCTGTACTCTCCCTTCCTCTATACATGGGCTGTTCTCTGTCTCTGTTCAGACTTGCCTTTGTGTGCTTGTCTTTCCAGTCTGGAGCTCTTATTTAGTTTACACTGCTGATATGAGAAAAGCATGCATCTTTATTAGTAGTAATTTGTTCCAGAAGTGGTGTTTTGTACAATTGTAGGTACAGACGAGGAATTCTTTCATCCTGCTCCACTAGTTTTAGAAAATATTTGCCTCAGGGGATTTTTGAGTATACAGTTGCTTGTCAATAGTGTGGTACCTCAAGAGTATGCATCAGGTACCTCCAGAATGTATATTTCATCTGGGAAAGTGAATGCAATGCACCTTTAAAATCACTGACAGTTCATAATTACACCTTAAGAACAACAAGAATCATTAAATAGGTTTTAAAAGTGTACTGCATTCACTTTCCCAGGTAGATTTCCACGTAAAACCTTAAAAGGTTTACCCAGAGGGACAACTGAAGATCCATTTAGAGTGCTAGATGGAACCTTTATAGGAGTAAAAAATTTTTTTAAATGGCCAAAAAACTAAATACCTTTTTTTTGCACTCTTACAGAGAGGCTCCTCAATGGCTCCTTAGCTAGATAGGGTTATAACCTTTCTAAAGTGGTTTTACCTGGACCTAAAGTGGTTCTTGTGGTTCTACTTGGAATTGTTTTTGATTTCAGGTTCTAGATTTATTATAGTGGTAACAATTAAGTGTAAGCATTTACACTTTTAGAAAAAAAAGGGTTCATTAAGGGTTCTTTGGTTAATAGTACTACATTTTTTACATGGGTTTTACTTGGAACCTTTGTCAAAACCCTCTGTTGTAGGGCTCTTCACAGAAGCCTTGACTGATATACTAAAGAACCCTTTAGGGTGCTAGATGGAACATTTGTTTCCTAGGCGTTTAGGAGTTAAAATAAAATAACTAATGGCCATATCACTCCAATAATGACTTTACACTCCTATTAAGGGGTTCCAAGAAGGTTCTTCAGCTTAAGGCTAGTAGTCTTTGTAACATGGTTCTACTTTTAACTGTTTTGTATAGAGAAACATTGAGAGGTTCCACATAGACATTTTTGGACTGAATGCTTAAAAGGGTTTTATCTATCCATCCATTTTTTGTACTGCTTATCCTACACAGGGTCACAGGGAGCCTGGAGCCTATCCCAGGGGACTCAGGGCACAAGGTGGGGGACACCGTGGATGGGATGGCACAATAGCAATCTATGGTTCCTTGAATGATTAATGGTTCCACATTTTTCAATGGCTTCTTCTTGGAACCTTTTCTAAAAGTGATACCTTTGCTTGTAGGGTTCTCCATATAACTTTTAAAGGTTTCCCCAGTGGGACAAACTGTAGAACACTTTAGGCTGCTAAATGGAACCTTTCATCTGTAAAACAGGCATAAAATGTAAAGAAACTGAATTTTAAAATATTGTACTGCATCTACAACCTGCTAATCGATGATGCCTGATGTGGTTTTCTGCGCCTGATTATAGGTTGGTGTCTCCAGAACCTCCTCCTAAAGGTTTCCTCGTGATGGGCTCTAAGTTTCGGTACAGTGGGCGGACACAGGCCCAGACGAGGCAGGCCAGCTCCCTGATTGATCGGCCTGCTCCTCATTTCGATCGCTCCACCAGTAAGAGGCACCTCCTCTCCCGCAGTCTGGATGGAGGTCTGTACACTTCCACTCTGTTCTGCATTTAAGCCATTAATTTATTAAAGTAATCAATTGTATTTGGGATAAAAAGCTAATTTTCCAAGACGTGATTTTTCATTCCTCTTTCAAGCCATTGTTTCGCCAGCAGGCAATTAGAACTCTTGAATTAAACATGAATTTGCAGAATAGTGGTGCATCCCTGAGGTTCTGCAGACAGAAAATGCTCATTAAAATTTTAAGGTCACTAAGCATCAGTTTTTTTTTTTTACCTCGTTGTCAGTACTATCTGGTACTTCCTTCAGTAAAGTGGTTCTTTCTTTACGATGTCTTTTACTTTAAGTGGACATCCAGTCACAAGCATTAAGAGGTTGACCAAGATCACATTTAGGACACAGTTAAGATAAGCCTATGCTGTACAGTGAGAGATATCTTGTCATCTGATGGCATAATCTCTCAACTCAGTGCCCAAAATCAATGTCAATGTCAAAGCCAATGTCAGTGACATCATTATCATTATCAGTCCAATGCAAATTATCAGTGGTAAAACTTTAAAGAAAAAGAGACAGCAAAAGAAATGGACATGATATGTGGAAACAAGGCCAATACAGTTGCTTCAAAAAGAGCTGAGGGTAGTAGTGACATTCCACTATGAGCTAACTAACACTGTATTTACTTTTAAGATCATCAAAATCCCTGACATTACAAGTGGAATAGTCTGCTATCATATTTCAGAACTTAATTTCAGATATACGTGTAAATTTTATGGTAATAACAATAATAATAATAATAATAATAATAATAATAATAATAAATGAATAATATTGGATAATGGTACTGTTACCTGACTAGTTAAGTGGCTTAGTGCTATTGCTTTAAAAATTCATTATGACCTTCAGAAGCTTGGACAAACACTATCTGACAAAAAAAAGTCAGCTTGAATACAGCGTGCAGTGTAACCCCAGTTTAAAGTAGCTCCAACACTGTCTGATCTATTAGAGAGACTTTTACTGTCCTAAAAGCTTCTGTGTAGCACACTACAACACAGTGTTTTTCCAGTTCAATCCAAATTTGGAAGCTAAGAACTCTTAAAGAAACCCTTGAAGAACCATTGAACACCCTCTTTTTTTAAAACCTGGTTATGTCTGGTTATTATTGTGCATCAGTAAAAAAAAAAATTGTGGCCCTTCTTCTGCTCTGGATCCACCAGAGTTCTCCAGGCCACTATCCACAATGATGGAACCTCAGGACGCCCTGTCCCAGAGGAGCGAAACGCAGTGTTTCTCAGGAGACGAGGACGGAGAACCTGACCTGAGTCTCGACCAAGAGCAAGAAGATTCCGGTCTCATCACTCCAACCAGGAAGAAAGAGATTAAGGTAAAGAGAGAAAATGTGTTTGAGAAGCAGCTGAACATAACGTTGAGGTGAAAGGATATTTGCATACTCTTTTAATAAACACTCAGAAGTATGAACTTTTTCTTCACAAAAAGAGTACGTACTTTTAGAGCATAGTATAAGTATGAATGAATCAGAAGTAAAGTATCCTGTAAATAACCAATATTTACCATTAATTACAATTTGACTTGCTACCTAGCCAGTTACCGGAGTTAGCTACCAGAATCAATGCTAGTCTAACATGGCATTAGCAAAGAAAACACACTAAGCTAGTTAAATATAGACAGTTAATGTGACCAGAAATGACCAAAACGTATAGTACTTCAACATCAAGGAAAATCTTTAAGACTTGTAACCAGTATATGAAAGTCTAAATAAAAATGCATTGAGTAAAAAGGTAGTTTGAAATAAAATTAAGTAAGAGTACAAGTATTCAGTTTCAATAACCAAAATAACACTTAAGTATAGTAATGAAGTATAATTACTCAAGTATTTTCCACCCCTGACTATTTTTAACTGTTAAACAAAAACAAAAATGGACTAATCCAGCTATTCTATTATTTAAATGTGTACAATAGTATTTTGGTTATTGAAGCTATTTGCAATGTGCTATAGGTGCAACACGTTATGGTCTCACTCTGGCAATGTCTACAAGGCTGCATCTCAAACCTGACAATGAGGCACATAATTATGTGGTGGTGTTTTTTTTTTTGTTTTTTTTTAACGGCAACATATTAATGCAGCACAAACTGGTTCTTAGACTGGTTCTTCACAATGGTTCTCCTACACCCTGATTTCATGTCTCACTTTAGATGATCTCTGTCTTTCTTTTTAACCCTTTCGCTGGCAAAAGGAGACTCTTGACACTAAACAGGAGGTATCATTCTGTACTGCAGTTGTTAGTGACAATCTGTGGTTCTGTTCATTTACCTGTCATTAGTGTTAGAAGAAACATCCAGAAATCGACACTTTTAATTACATTCTGTGCTGTGGATGGTTCTGTGCAGCCATTTATTACTCTGGCAGAAAAATGAGCTCATGCTGTTACTCCAAAGCTTGGATTAGCGTTAAAAGTTTTATCAGCAAAATGTCCTGGACCTTTTAAGCATTTCCCACAATTCCTCATTAGAATGCATGGTGGAGAGGGACTTTATTCTCTCTTTATTCACTCTTTTGCTTGTGCTTGTCATCTTAGCAAATCCACTAAGCAAATCCTGTCCTCTCTGTCCTACTTCATTTTACCTGTCTTTAAATGCTTTGAGCTCTTCTTCTTTCTACTTAACGCCCTGATCTATGTGCTTCTCTTTATTCTGCCTCCACCTGGGACCTCTCAGTTGGAGATGGAGTCAACTCCTCGACACAAACAGGAGGTAACTGTTAGTCCAGTGGTTTCATAAACCTGGTATTAAAATCTGTCTGATCACCAATGGATGCTGGGTTTTTTAGTGTGAATGCTTGCCAACCAGGGTAGATTGGGCAAAATCTTTCAAGTAACAGTATTGCTACTTAAAAAAATAACACCTTAATAAATGGCATCATTGCATATTACAGAAATCACAAAAGATGAAAATTGTGTGAATGAAAATCAGCAAATGAAAATCACAAATTGGGCTTGAAGGTGTCAAGTGATTGCAAATTTAAATCCTGATGATGCCATGTCTGGGAGACCAAGAGAGCAAAATTGGGAGGGACGGATGGCATTACTTTCTCCTCTGTTAATCAGAGCAACACTGTGGGCATCTGCAAGCTCATGTATGTGGAAGAGGGCAGCGAATGTTTTCATTACTACTCTACTATCGTTTTGTTTTTACCCTCTTCAACTAAATGACTTAAAAAAACTTAACTAATTGACTTAACTATCACAAGTGGTATCCAAGCTGTCCACTTATGATCAAATCATGTGACATGGGTGTTAATACCAGGTGTGAATAAGACCAAAGTATTCAACTCCTACTTTACAAGTTGAGGACGCTGTGTTAAGTGCAACTGTTGTTGGTCATCAGTTTGTTCATGTTTTGTTCATCCACTGGCCGTTTTTATCTATCGCAATCCCACTAATCCTCACTCACGGTCCTATGAAGCGGTGCAAATCCTCTTTTCTCATCTCTTTCACTCTGTAGTTTCTGGATAAATCAGAAGACATGCTGCTGAAGCACCAGGCAAGCATCAACGAGCTGAAGCGAGCCTTGAGGGAACCCAACAGCAAGCTGGTGAACCGGGAAAAGCGTCTCTCAGCGACCTCACCGGGTGACACACCCGAGAAGAAGGCTGTGAGTATGAGGGTAGTGTACTGGAGCTGAAAGCCTGGATAGTTTATGTGTCCTTCCTTTATTTTTGACAGCACGTAACATTTTTATTAAAGTCAAGCAGTGAAATGAGTTGACAAAGTTTGTCTGTTTGGTGATGTGCATGGCTGATTTTTAATTATTATTATTATTTCTTGCATTTATGTAACACACAATTGTATTTTCATTTTTGATCAAGGGTATTATTTAATTCTTATTTATTTATTTATTTATTTATTCTTTCTTTCCTGTGAAACTGCTTTTGAAAATTTCACCAGTTGAAACCCACCTTTTTGGCCAAGGTGCTTTATTGCACTTGCGATTTTTGAGTCATTTTTCATTGATTACTGCCGAGGGCATGTTCTGCTTGTTCTGTTTTTTCTTTTCATATTATTTTTTCCTTGTCAAACCAGCCCTGAAAACCTTTAAAATGAACTTGTTTTTCTCCGGAGAACATTGTGTCAGACTTCTATTAAAGGAATACTCCAATGATAAAAAAAACAACATCAAAACACCATGATTGAGCATTCAGTGCTTTTTAAAATGGCTACAGGGCCATTTTATACTAAATGCTTGCTTTTAGAGTTTGAGATGACAAAATAATATTTTCGCATAGACTTCCACAGGGCATGTTTGGTTCAGGAAATATAATAATAATAATAATAATAATAATAATAATAATAATAATAACAATAATAATAATAATAATGTATATTTCCTGAACATGCCCTGTGGAGATCTATGGGATTCTAGATATAATGTTGTATCAAAATTCTACATGTCATGCTGTTTGGGTATTTTGTGAATTATTATGACTATTTGCTTGACAAAAATGCAACAATGAATCATTATGACTATATTACTATGAAGTCCTACTATTACCATTGCCTAGCAGCTCCACTTATCTGTATTACTACACTGAAGGTTGTTTAAAGCTTCAGTTACAGAACTGATGTGACAACAAGAAATTAGATGTACATATACAGTATGAAGTGATTGCATATTTACATCAAGTATAAAGGAGTATACCAAGGAAAAGTTGGCCCAAGTGGAGGAAGGTGAATGCTCCAGGCAAAATCCAGAGAATATAACTTTTCCGGTGTTGATGATACCTGTAGTGTTGATGCGAAAAGTTCCAGACAAAGACTTTGGACATCAACTGAGTTTGTTGCCGGAAGTGAAACATTTTGAAGAATTGGCGTTGACTGAGGAACGAAGCAACTGACAGCAGATCAATATTGAGAAATGGCAGTGGCTGCTTCATTCACAAGTATTTTGGTCCAATGACATTCTCCTGGGCACAGTGGGTATCATTGCTGCCTTACACCTCCAGGTTCCCTGGTTTGATCCTAGGCTTGGGTTACTACCTGTGTGGAGTTTCTGTCCATGTTCTCCCAGTGTACAGTATGTCTGGGTTTCCTCCAGGTTCTCCGGTTTCCTCCCACCTCCCACTGTGATGTGTATTGGTGACACAAGGCATGAATGAGGGTATGGTGTGTGTGCTCTACAGTAGACTAGCATCCCATCCAAGCTGTATTCTTGGATAGATTCTGAATCCACACCACCCTGACCAAGATACAGCACGTACTGAAGATGAATGTATGATGAAATTCATCAGAATGTTTTGATTAGAAGCCTTATGGAGCAAAATGGTATCTGGAAGTACACAAGTTCATTACCCGTGCATCTCTGCATCTCTGAAGCATCATTAGGGATTTTATGAACTTGAAAGATATCCCATTTTATTTGGCACTTTGGGGCAGTAAGAAATCTTACAATTTTGTTGTTCTTGCCAAACACACTGGGAAAAGCACAGAGCAGTAAAAAAAAAAAAAATCTCAGATAAGTTATCAGGGCTTCACATAAAATATAATTAATAGTCCAATTTTTGGTGAATATTGTATTTCTGCCTCTGTGGTATGGTTTGTAATAATTTCCAGTGGAAGACTATTAGCATTCATCTCTGCCTCTAAAACCAAGCATTTAACAAAAAAGCAACCTTAAATGATTTGAAACACATCTGAATGCTGAATAAAACCATTTTTATGTTTAAATTGGAGTCTTCCTTGGAGTGAAGTTTAAATTTATCACGATTAAATATTGCACTCTTAAAAATGGTTACTCAAGGGTTATTCAAATGGTTAACAGTTCTGGCTTTCTAATGGGGATCTCTGTTTTCTGAAAGGAAAACCCTCTGTTTTAGGAGTCTACATTAGGGATCTAGGTCAAGAACATTTTTTTCGGCTTCAAGAGTCTAATATGAGGCCGGTCTTGATCACAGTCCTCTTCACCTATGTTCATGTAACTTAGTCCCTAGATAAAGTCAGATAAGTCAGTTGTTGGAGGGCATTTGAAAGACATCTTATAATTAGTTTTGCATAAAAAAAACATTGACTACATCATACCTTCTAAAGACATATCATAATCCTTGCTTTGTCACATCAATAAGCTGGCAAGATTAGCCTCAGCCATATGAGACTGAAAGAAACCCCTGAGACCTTGAATGGAACTGAATCTCACTGTGATCAAACTCGAGATTGCATTTTCTCCATTAGATAAGGCCCTTATTTATCACCTCACTAAATAGGGTTGCACCAGAACATTCATCTTTAAGGTAAACAGCTTTAGGATACTGACTATTATCTACTGTGTGCCTCAATCTGTGTAATAGGTTGTTAAACTTGTTTTGGAAATCACAAAGAAATCTCCTTTATGACACTAAAACTAATTCGTCTTAAAATTATGATAGATGTCCATTTTAAAATGAGTTTCTCCTAAATTCAGCAGTTTGGAGCTACATTTAGCACTAAGAGTTTTCTAGCTACATATAGCCCCAAATAAAATAAAAATCAGATAACATTTTAAATGCAATATTTGTATTAAAAATAATCAAAAACAAAACAAAAAACAAAAAAAGTCAAAACATTTTTTCTTGTGCACTAGTAACCTAAATGTTTCCTTCTAGCAACCTAATGCTCTCTATAGGGCAACCTTTGAAGGTTCTGAAGAACCCTACCACATAAACCCTTGATCATCCAAAAACCCTTGAGGAGCCAATTTTTCTTAGAGTATGTAGTATTTGGAATTGGTTCTGTGACGGAAACAGGATTTCCATGTATGTGTAGGTGTACTGACAGGAAAATTGTTACCTGTTCCTGATGCCATCTGTAACAGTTGGTTGCCTGAATTTATCTAATTTAGCCAACTGCCAGAATTTCAGTGTTTATAAAAAGCACATTTCTCATAATTGTTTGTCTGTTAGAGTTTACTTGTTTTCAGTGAAGTGCATGATAGAGTCTCCTATTTTTGAATTACCCTTACACTGCAAATGGAGCATAGTAAGTTACCGGTTAATTACTGTTCTTCGCTCTCTCCTGTTGGTCTCGGGCATGACCGTCAGGAGGCAATTGGAGCAGGTGGAAGGGATCCTATTAACATCCTTTCAGTGGAGGACTTCATCCAGAAGACATTGGTGATTTCGCCCGAGGTTGCATTGCTTGCAAATATTTAACTCCTAATGAAATAAGCTTGAACTGCCATACTTAAGTTACAAAAAATTTATCTTCGCCTTATTTTGAAAAAAAAAAAAAAGCTAACAATTTTCCATTTGTATCAACACATAGGGTTCTGAGGAGTGGGTGTTAATTGAAAAACAGGACACTTACCAACTTGACTATGAAATGGAAGAGAAAGATAACAGCAAAGACAATGTTTCTCCACTTCTTTTGGTCAGTGAAGTACCTTTAGAACGAAAGATGATACATATTGAAGTAACTGGTGAAGATGGTAAAGAAATGCAGGTTCAGATGGACACCTTCCCATCTCCTAAGATACCACCAAAGGATGAATCAAAGCAAAGGACCGCTATGAGGGAACCAGAGGTACCAGAGGTGTCGACCATTGAATCAAAGACCACAGAAACCAAGTTGGACAAATTACAAGAAACAAAAGAAGAATGTACTTCAGACAAACCACACAAGGAAACGAGACCACAGAGTCTAAATTTGGGAAGACCAGATTTTGTGTATGAGACAAAAACAGAGACATCAAACATACAACAAGAGGAATCTGATGAAGACAATAATACATCAGGAAAAGAGGTGACACCAACCAGGCAACCAGGACCAGAAAGCTGGTCCGAGCCCCTGCCTGAGAATATCAAGGAACATATGAAAGAAAGGCCACTAAATGAAGAGAAGGAGAAGGAGCTTAACAAAGCCATAGAAGAAGATCAAGAGCAGCCCATTCTGGGCAAGACAGTTTTTGATGATGCCAAACAACAAGCAGGCAATCAACTAAAGGAAGTTTTGGTTGAGGCAAAGAGCATTAATGTTGATGATCAGGAAGATGGCTCTGACTCAATCAATGGCCCCATAAAAGATGAGCTTAAAAGAAAATCTGAGATCAAGTTTGAGGTTACCAAAATCATCATGATTGACAACAGTGAAAATGAAGAGGAGCCTGAGAATGAAAACAACCAGAGAATGGATGAATTTTTGCCTGAAAAAAAGATCAGCAATATTGAACAGGAAAGTCTTGAGGAGGTCCTTGCAGAAAAGGTACAGAGAAGGACGAAGGTTGCAGGCCATGTTCATACCGAAATAACAAGGATTGTCCCATTAAAACCAGAGAGGGCAAAGAGTCAAGAGTATAGAGATGATATAGATATTGGTGAAGAATCAAGACTGATGAAAAGACATTTTAAAAGACATAGCATGTATGAATCTCTAGAGAGACAATTTGACCCAAGTAGGTTTGATTCCAGGGACACAAGCTCTTCGCATACTCTATTTACTTCCTACAAAACCACCAGATCTCAAGAGGCATCACCTTTATCCACGGTGGATGTAGAACATAACATCTTACAAACTAATGAGGAGCAATCAACCATGTATAGCGAGGGTCTGCTCAAAGGAAATGCTATTCAGGATGAAGAGGTGATCAAATACACCCCCAAAGCAGGGTACGAAGGTCTTCCCCAGTTTGATGAAGTGGCCACGGAGCTTCATATGTTTTCCTCCAAGACCCAAGCACTCCAAAAAAGTGGTCCTCCAACTCCTCCGGTCAAAACCAAGAAGGCCAGAGAATCAGGACTGATTCTTCGAAACAGCCGCAATACGAGCAAAGAGCCAGCAGTGGAAGCCGCTTTGAAGAAACAGCACGGGGTAACTCTGCTTGGCATCTTCTGTTTTCAGTCATTGGAACAAAGCATCGCATGAGCTTCCAGTTGACTCACGCATCCATCATGTTCCTTGCTATTGCTTGAAAAATCTTTTAACTTCTCCACCAGTTTCCATGAAGAGAGGGGTTGGAGAAGGCCACATCGGTTTAGAGTTTTTGTAACATTGCCTGCGCATGAGACCATTTGGAAGCCCTGACTGTCCCATTCAGCCCAACACCTTTGCTTTCCCCTCTCTTCAGCCATGAGCTTTGCTTTTTCCTTCCAACCGAATTTTTACAGCTCTCAATTGTGGAGTTGTTGCAAGGAAATCAAGGCTCTTACATATACCGCTTTGGCTCTGATGTTCTCATGACTTCTCCATGCTGTTTGTTTTGCAGAAGAAGTCAATGAGTTCTGAAGTTCTTGAACAATCTGCATTGTGTTAATAAATCTATGACATTTTGCTTGGTATTCCATAATATCCATGATGTTCCTGTATGATTGCAGTAGTGCTAATCTCTCAAGTAGGTCTCTAATTGCATCAGCTAAATCTTAAACATGTGTGAATTATAGAAACCAAATTTTAATAAGTGATTGGCCTTATTGGTCTGTGTAATGAAAACCATTTATCACAAGGCTGCTGTTCTTTTACAGCACATCATGTGATGATTGAACTCATAAAGAGAAATGTATGCTGCATGTTTCCATCAGATATGCAATATGCATTTGTAAATGTAAAAAAAACAACAAAAAAATGATGACTGTCATGAGACTCCTTGCCCTTCTCACTCCAACACAGAACCTGCTATATTTTCACACTTTGATTGCACTTTGAGGTGCAAACAGATTTTTTGGCTGTGCAACAAATGAAAGGAATTTGAATTATGCCAAGATCTGACGTCAAAAAAAAAAATTGCACATCAAGTGTCGGAAGCCAGCACTGTGATAAGCATGTGAGAGCAGCATAATCTCACAATCTTAAACACTATGATTGCCGAAAACAGTGTGGCTGCTGTCAAGCTTTGAATCACAAGGGTTTTGCTATTGGTTTGTTTTGATTGCCCAAGGCAGGCCCTGAAATGGCCAGCAAAAGCAGATGGTGCTTTCATGACAGTGATTTAGGATGTTTTTTTTTTTCTTTAAACTATCTGACCAGTAGACAACACTGAGATCATGGCTGGAATGCAAGATGTATTCAACTAAATCTAGAAATACAGCTTTGGAGAATTTTAACAAGCCGAATAATTCAAAGAATCAATTCAAAGAAATTATTTGAATGCGTACTATTCAGTGCACTCCATCCAGTTCTGTGCCAAAAGCTTTACCAAGTGCTTTACAAGTTCTTTCAAACAATCTATCTTGCAGTATGCACTTTGTAAAGTGTCAAACGTTTTCTCTCTCTCTTTTTGCATTAATGGCACTAACTCAAGGATGCTCTCTTTCTGTTCCCTGCTCTTACAGGAGCCTCTTTCCACTCCTGCCATTTATGAAGAGACAATAGATGAAGTCAAGGTCTATTATATTCACTAACTCTGTGGTTATTCGTGCATCTTAGCTGTTCATTTTTGCATGGCTTTTTTCCTCATACTATGTGAAAAATTCACATCACCAAAGTGCTTCCACTCACCCCCAGTGATGAATCCTTCAATCCCATTGGCTATATCCATTGAATTCAGTTAGATTGAGACAGTATATAGATTGTTATTTAGATTGAGACACAATAAATGATACATCATCAAAGTTTTAAATGTCGCCTCCTAATCTGGATCTGGATTCCATATTAGTAGGTTGTCCCAAAATGTAAGTTTTACATAACAACATCATTTCTACAAAGAGCCTGAAAGACTATAACCCACCAGGTGAGACGGCTCTAAAATATAACATATGAATATACCGTTAAAATAGGAAGTCCAAGTACTTAAGCATGCTATTGCTACATGGCAGGATATTATCCTGCTATATTAATTGCATTATAAGTTAAAGATTCACCTTAAAAGGAACAGCACTATCTCTTCCACCTGGCCTCTTGTCACTTCAGTAACCTTGCTTTCATACTTCCCCTCCCTTGTAAATTGACTGACCAACCATAAAAGTTGCATGTTCAGATTATAGAGAAACAGCACCGCCCGTTCCACCAGGTCCTGGTCTCTTATTTAACACTGGTGGAGTAACATTGCCTTGCTGCTCCTGGTCTCTCTGTGTCCCACAGCGCCGGCCACTGTCCTCCAGCGAATATGAGTATGATCGCAACACAGCAGCGACTCTGAGGGAATCACACCTGGGCATTGAGCGTAAGTGCTCCAGCATGACGGTCAGTTCCACCTCCAGCCTGGAGGCTGAGGCCGACTTCAGCACGTTCATGGAGCTTCACGGAGGAGTGGAGGAGTCTTTCAGGAGCATGGCCGAGCTCGGTGCGGCAGAGGACTTCAGCATCACCCACATCACAGGATCTCATGATGGGCTCCCCATGAAGGAGAGAGTACACGAAGAACGCATCCACCATGAAGTGGAACCTGTAAGGAACCATTTCCCCTGCTCTGATTCCAGACACCAAGCCGTGGATCTACAGAACCCACAAATATGTGTTTTATCCTTTATTTTTGGACCTTCTTTTTTGTTGCATTTGGACATTTTCATTCAGAGACCATCACTGTTGTTTAATTGATCATTTCAGTTTTTGAGAATGTTCAGTTTTTTATGTGTTTGTGTTGTGGTTCACCTCATATTTTGCCATTTTCTGTTTAATTTCTTTCATTTTTTTGCCTATGTTTTGATTCTGATCAATCTCATATTATTTCCTGGTTCATTGTTCATTCTGTTCATGTTCATTTTCATCTAGCACCTACACACCATTCAGCCTTAAATCCATGCATAAAATAATGTTAGCCACCATTCTACCATGTTAGCTACCATTCTACCATGTTAGCCAGCATTCACAATTTAAATATTCATAAAACAATGCTAAATACGACAAAACAATGGGGAGAAAAAAAACACAACAGGCATTGCCTCACTGTGAGAAGACAATGTGTTACTATTCTAGAGCAGCTAGTTATTTGACTTTAAGTTTTGTTGGCTGAATCTTTGTTAATCCAACATCAAATTTTTTTTTAGAGTATCAAACAAACCAAATCGCTAGTTAGGCAGCCGGGACAGGTATGTGCTAGCTAGTTAGCAAACATTCTAGCTAGCTGGTCGACAAAATTTTACTTGATACTTTAATAATATACCCACAATGTAAAGCTACTGTTTGCGAAACAAGCAGGAAACTTATGCTAACGTTACTCGACTTTGAAAATGTTTCTAAGTCACTGCAGAAACCTACTAGCTAGCTTACCTCAGGAAAAGTGTCATGCCACTCATCTTTGGTGGCACTTTTTCTAATCGGCATGAGGGAACATGTCTGTTGTGAGAATATAATTTGATTGCGTCTCTTGAAATTTAACTGTGCTGTCAGATTTGGTTTTGTAGGTTTTTTTTCAGATTTTTTCAGATTTTGTTTTGTGTTGGGGTACTTTTGTACCGTTCTGGTGTGATCGCAGTCAAATGAACATTACTCATCATTACTAAACAGTAGCGAAAGCACGTGCTTGTGCTCATAAAGTGATCCATGTGTAAATTTGTTTCCTTTTAGCCACCTGTGGCCAAGAAAGACCTGAATGCAGTGAATGTGGCGCATATGTTGAAAAAAGGAGAATCCAAAGTGGAACCTCAAGCCAACGGTTCTGGGGTTCCTCACAACATTACAGACATCCCAGATCAGGTAAGAGATGAGCTGACGTGTATTTACTCTTGCCTCCTGTGAAAAATGACTACAGTTCTGATCATTATAAAATTACTACCTATCAAATCATGGCACATTTGTGGTCTGGAAAAAATATTGAGAAAGCTATGAAGCTGTGTACAAAATGTGTTGTATATATGATCGTTTTAACATTTTTGAGAGTCAGCTTAAAGCATGTCTTCAATCCCAACACTTTCCTTCCAGAGATTTATTTTTATTTTTATTTTTTTTAATACAGCATATCTTAGAATGCTGTATATAATCATAATAAACATTAAAAGACTCAATGATGAATTCTTTTCACCCAGTTAACAACAACAACAACAAAAAAGATGTTCTCAGAAAAAACTTTTTATTGGGAATAATGGATTAAAAAAAAAAAAGTACAATTTATGACATTATTGAAGATTATACATTATGTTTATTATTAAAGATGTGAATGTGGCTTTAATATTATGGATATTTAAAAATGAATATAAAATACATTATAAAAAAAAGTAATTAAAATTAATTAAATATAAATGAAATTATGAATATTTAAAATAAATCAGTATCCAGAGACTCTATTGTTAAGGCTAAAGAAAAAAAAATACTGTGTTAAAATATAATTATATATTGTAACTGTAAGATAAAGCTGAAAGTATCACCCGTTTCCCCATTTTATAAATGGTGCTAATAATTCAGAACCTTCCTTCATTTTCATGCTCTTGAGTTTAGAAATTTGTTCTGCTGGATGATGGTGACAGAATTAGCAGAGTGTTAGACCATCAGAAAATCGACAGGAAATTAATGAGATAAAAGAAGGAAGACGATTCATTAATCTCCAAAGACTGTGCATGTGTGTGTGTGCGTGTGGATAGAAAGAGCACTGCCTGTCTGTGTACCCCCACAGGTGTCTTATTAAAATTTAATCACAGCGTTCCGCCGTACCATTCATCTCGCTCACCTGATGAGCAGAGACCATTATTTTTAGAGCTTGTCTTTAAAGTTGGCCTCTGGGAATTAAGATCAGTGAGGAGGCCGTGTGAAAACAAATGTGTGCTGTCCTAATGTGGACAATGCGTGTGTACCAGCAGCCTGTGCAGGAGGTGGGTGGCGGTGATGTTAACTGTGAGGAGACCGTAGTCTCCGACAATGATGTCATCCAGCCACAGGAGGGAGATCCGGTACGTTCTGTCTCTCTCTCCGACGGGGCCCTGTGTAGTCTACTCATCTTGCATGTGATGTGCAAAACGTTCTCTGTCGTTGTTCTTACGTCTGTGTTGGCTTTACCTTTATATGTTCAGTGTACAGGTGCTTAACAAGACACAGTGCATCTCTTTTGCATCAACAATATTGCTTTCTTTCCTGGGAAAGACCACAAATCTCATCTGTAACCACACACCGTCCTCTACTGGCAAACGTCCTGAATTGTCGCTTTTTTTTTTTTTTTTTTTCCCGGAGATCCGATTCTGCCATCTGCTGTCTGGACACTGTCTTTGCTCCTTCTGTTGCTTCCTTTAGTGTCACTGCTCCCAAATTAAAGCGCCGTTTGGATTCTAACCTAACCATGAGTCTCCATTAACACTCTCACGCTCTCTGATTGTCTGTTGCAGATCCAGAAAGAGAGCAGACTAAAGGAAGCGAAAGAGAACGGGTCTCCCGTGAGTGCACACAAATATATACACAGATAGGCTGAGACGTTAACATTCAGTATTGGATTGAAAGGGAAATGTTAAGTCTTAAGCGGTGTTGTTTTCCAGCTGAAAACAAGCAGCATCGGAAAGGAATTTATCGTGTCTCCCATCAGCAATGAAAACGTCACTTCCACAACTACGACGCAAGTCACGAAGGTAAATATTTCGAATTTAAAGCAAACAAAAAAAGCAGTAGCAATGCGAAGGTTGGTTCTGTTCCATCACCTGTTGACTTATTTCTAGTGCCGGTAACATCCTTGTTTTTTTTTTTTTTTTTTTTTTCTTTTTCATTTTTTCAAAAATATCGAAAAAATATCCATTTCTTTCAGTAACATAACGTTTTGTTTTATCTTGCATTTCAGTAAACTCAGAAGGTGACCAGGTTACTTAGGTGTTCGTTTTTGGCAAATGTGCAAAATATCTGTCACTGATTAGTCAATTACAGTATCTCGTGTCTTGATTTTGTATGACTGAAGTTAAAGAAGGTCTGAATGTATAAACCTGTGATTTGCAGACGGTAAAAGGGGGATACTCGGAGACGAGAATTGAGAAAAGGATCATTATCACAGGCGACGATGCTGTGGACCAACATCAGGTGAGACAAAGTCAAGTGAAAGCTGAAAAAGAAAAAGAAAAAGTCAAAGATATGCAAATGTTTTTGTATAATCTCGGTATTCCAGTTCATTTCCTTATTTAAGTCCAGATTTGTTATTGTTGGCAAATCGCTGTGGTGTGGGAGGAAAAAAAAAAACTCCTCAGGATGTGCCGTTATTGGAAAATAATCAACTTCAGAATAGTGACATTATCTCCGATTCATTTTTCTACAACACGCTCCCAAGTGTTTTTTTTTTTTTTTCTTCTTCTTTACTCAGAAGTATTCATTAACAGAGCATGATGAATGTTCGAATCACAGCTTTAAGAAGGTCGACTCTTTTCCAGGCTCTCGCGATGGCAATACAGGAGGCCAAACAGCAGCATCCCGACATGCTCGTGACGAAGGCCGTGGTGGTCCGAGAAACAAACGCTTCCTCTGAGGAGAAACACAGGACGTCTGAGGTGAGCCGAACGCTCCGAGTCGATTCACCGATTCATTCTTTGATTCATCAAAGCATAAGCGCAAAAGGAATGAACTCATCACTGATCAAATTGTAGCTTGTTGCAGCATCAAAAAAAATGTTATAAATGTGTTCTAAATGTGCAACTGTTTTTATAGACGCCCTTTGTTTTTGTTTGTTTTTTTTGTATTTTTAATGTATTTAATTTATTGTAGTTTTTCAGTTCAAACCCTGTAATAAGAAGTTCCCAAGTCAGCAGTTATCTTTATTTAGCAAACTCAAATTCATTTATTTTATTGTGCGTCAATATATAGTTCCTACTGTGAGCAATAAAGTCTTCGTGAGAATCAGGAAAACAGCTCTCTCAAGCTACGACGGAGCTGGAGGCTGAAATACTGAGCAGACATTCAGTAAAGCTTTTGCCAAACACTGAAGGAAACTTCTGATACATTTGATGACTCATTTATATCATATTAAAAAAAAAAAAAAACAATAATAATAATTTTCTGACTCTCCTAATGGTTAGCCAAATATCCGTTCATTATCTCTCATAGATGTATAAAGCCTTAAATTATATCACATTCAGAAATCTTGTTTATGTTTTTACATTGTTAATATCTTAACCTAGATCTTTTGAAATTTATTTATTTTTTGTTACGTCTGAAGGAATAAAGGAACATCTGTAAATCCTAGCTTACATGAAATGTCTTTTAAGGCGTTTTAACACCTATTAGTTTGTTTGGGGAGTCAGAATCAGAGCAGAATTGACAATACGCGGTTTTGTTCGTTTGCCGCACATAATTAAAGGAACAAAAAGAAAAAAAAAAATGTCCTCGTAAATCTCTTTAATTCATTGGTCAGAAATGCAGTGACGGAAAAAGGCAAAAAAACAAATCTTTGCCAAATGCGCACATAAATCACAAAAATCATCCCAAAAGCTATAAACGTATTCAAAACTTTCATTTATTGTGACGGGTAAAGGTAACATAACAGTTCTTAGAAATCACAAAAATCACCAGAACGTGTCGCTAACGCTCAATAGATGATTTGGCAATTACATAAATAACCAGTAAATAAATAATAATTCTTTTTATAAGCTCGCATCTACAAAAACAAAACAAAACACTGCAACCTAAATAGCATGCATGTCTGATTCACATCCGGCAGATGAGTCGATTCAGAGTCGACTCACTTTCCTCTGCAATACAGTTAGAAGCGAGAAAAAAACCCCCCCAAAAAAAACCTTGAAAGTGGAATAAAGCCTTGTGGCTTGGACACTCTTGGACCTTGTTTGGGTCTGTACTTGAGTGTGATGGGTTCTGAAGGGGGGAGCACACCAGGGTTCTATTCAAACAGTCTAAACTCTGCATATGTGAGCAGCACAATTAAAGTTTGCACTCACTTCAAGTCTGAATGCTATGAAAGTACGTTTCAAACTTTCATGTTGCATTGTTTTTACTTATTATATGTCTGTGTGTGTGTGTGTGTGTGTGTGTGTGTGTGTGTGTGTGTGTTTGTGTGTGTGTGTGTGTGTGTGTGTGTAGTCCTGATCACAGACAGACTCATGAGTTCAGAGTGAATAGAGGAGCGTCCCCTTCAACCCCGCCTTCTACAGCCGGCTGCCGGAAGCAAACCGTTACTACTTAGCGATAACACCGACGATCCCTGCATCCTGAACACGCACGGTCTGTGGCTCCTCCTCCCTCAAACTCTGATGTCATAACCCCATCAACGCAGTGCACTTCCTCCATATCAACCTGTCACTACTCTGTTCACTATTTTACCCATGAACTGTATAAATGTTGATAGCAATCTCCAGTTTAGCCTCTTAAACTGTGAATAGCAGAAACTCAGAAAACTCTGGGGGAAAAAAAAAAAAAAGATCAGAAAGTAACCCAGCGTCCGTTTCGTGTGTGGCGTCGGCGTCGACGTCGTCTGTTTCATAAGTTTACATCCGGATCCTCGCTCTAAAATACCCATACTTCTTTTCTGTGGAGACACTTTCGGTTCCTCCTTCATGCATGACTTTAGAGGAGATTCGAAGTTCGGACATCGTCTGGAGTCACGGTTCTGCTCTTTCCGCTTGCTGTCACTTATACGATGCTCACCTGCTGTCTTTTTAGCTTTTTTTTTTTTTATATAATAGATGATCAAAAAGTGTTTGCTTGTTGATTACAACTGAGCGTATTTATCGATAATAAACATACATATGCATGATTAGCTGGTGTGGATGGTTAAAGAATCCGAGCTTTGATGTCCAACTAGCAGCATTTTCACTATCAGAGCTGTCTGATAATAATATTAATCATGGACATAACGTTCGTAACGTCCGCTCAGATTCCATGTCGATTAATTATATATACGCATCATGCATTGCAAAAAAAAAAAAAAAAAAAAGTGGTTTTTTTTTTTTTTTTGCTTTGTTTTGTTTTCATTGCATCTGCTTCTGGAGTACTTGGGCCCTGCGTTATTTCCAATGTGTCCTACTGTATCCTTACAACTCCTTCTGAATAATAATAATAATAATAATAATAATAATTATTATTATTATTATTATAATAAGAGCTATATAAACCATATATATGGGTTACAGCAGAATTTAGGAATAAAAGATTTTAATATAAAGGTTGTATCTAAAAAAATGTTCATGTGATGTTTTATTTTTATTTGATAAAATGTATGAGTGCGAGGAAAAAAAAGTATTTATATGAATTGTGAATGTGAGCTCTTGGGTTTTCTCACTGTATCAATGACTTCCTTCATAATGTAGTCACATATAGACAAAGCCTGGGTTCATAATGGAGGATTAGATGCTCTAATACTTAAACTTAAAATTGACTTTATTATACTGTAAATTTGAATAATTACACGTCGTGTGGTAATAGACACGTCGTATGGTCTCATGTGCACAATCCGTCAAAAGTTTGGTGACATCTTGCGTTTTTTTTTTTTTTTTTTCAGAGTTTATTACGAAATGCTTGATTATCATCGACTCCAAATATGTCTCAAAGCTGAATATGAGATATATTGGGATAAAGGGGGTAACGCAAAGCTGGCTCGCACTTACCACTTCCTGACAAACTCATCTGAATCTGCAAGGATTCAGCCATTACTTAGGGTGTGTCTCAATCAGCTCCCTTAGTTCAGTAGTCCGGGAGTCGGGGAACACTGATCAGGGAGTCGGCCATTTTAAGGGCTGTCTCAATCGCAAAATCCTTCCAGCGCACTGGAACATTCACTTCCTAAAAAACCCCACAATGCACCGCAAAAACCAGGGCGTATCAATGCTCACTATGTTCCCTTACTGGAAATGACGTCATATTTCCTGAAGCCTCTCAGCTCGGAAAAAAAAATGGCGGATGAACTCTCAGCCAACTTCGTCTACAAAAGTAAGCAGCCTGTTATTGTTGTTGTAGCTCTCAAATGATTACTGAAGTTAGCCATTGTTGACGTTATTTGACGTTCTATATATGGTTTGTTTGAGTCTAGCGACTTTTAAGTGTTTACTGATTTTTAAAGAATCCTCTAGCTACGATCCTGATTGAAGTACCATGACAGAAACGTGTGTGATTAAACTAACAAATTTATATGACATATAATGTCAGAAAGATATCGGGCCTGCCTGTTGTTGATAAATGCCAGTGGCGATGTACAATGCGAGTACATAGTCATGTCGTGGGAAATTGAGTTATCAGCGCCCCAATGCGTAATAAACCAGGGTCCTTACCAGTGCCCCAACTCACGTACACGGCAGTGGTAGCTCAGTGGACTACTGATCCGAAGGTCGTGAGTTCAAACCCCAGCACTGCCAAGCTGCCACTGTGGGCCCTTGAGCAAGGCCCTTAACCCTCAACTGCTCAGCTGTATAAATGACATAAATGTAAGTCGCTCTGGATAAGGGCGTCTGCCAAATGCCATAAATATAAATGTACACAATATACTGATACATGACCTAGGGAGCTGATTGAGATGCACCCTTAATTTGGATCTTACAGCAGCTTGAGCTTACATCTACACTGCAGAAAAAAGACATCTCAGCAAGTTAAAATATCTTGAATATAGTCAAATTTATCCACTGTTTCCTATTATAAGATTATGATAAACCAAATATAAGAATAGAGATGATGATCTGCCAATAGATTAAGAAAATGGAAAACTTGAAATGAGTAGAAATATCTAGAAATAGGTTTAATGATCTTATATTTGTTTTACTGTATTCTAATAATAGGAAATCATAGATATATTTGACTAGATCCAAGATATTTTAACTTGCCAAGATGTCGTTCTTTGCAATGTGGGCCAGTTTCGGCCCAAATTGAAAAAAACGCCACACAAGTATTATATTATAATTTTTGGCCCAGATTCCAAACACCATTGAACAAAATGTGGCTGCTCACAATATTGTAGCCCACAAAACACTTGCTATTGCCATTTGCCTGTAGGTGTCTAAGTGTAAAGAAAACCTCCACCTTGCAACACATTAAATATGTTAATATGGAAATATTTGCGATGTGTTTAGAGATTATTGTGCTAATTTGGTGGTTGGTGCTGTATTTCCATTTTTACCAAGAAAATTTAGAAGCTGTTTGCTGCGCTGAAGTCACGGAGGACATTGGTATTGGCAATAGGAGAAAAAAAATAAATCGCACATAAGGGATAATTGTTCGGTTTTGTTGTTTGTTACTAAAAACATAAAAGAGCAAGAGGTTCTTTTTTCACTCACCATTTTCGGGTTGAACGTTTTTAGGTTTGCCTTAAAGACATAGACACAATTAAATACAGATGAGTGACAAATGAAAGGAAAACCAAGCAAAGTGTGAGAATTTGGATGGAGAACTGTTCTTCTAAAAGATATTCCTTCAGTTGGTGTTTTAATGATGGTGGTGACTCACTCTAAAATCTCCCATTTGGTGTTCAACTGGATTGGGATCTGGTCAGTGTGAAGCCCATAACATACAATCTCTTTCATTTTCATCCTCATCAAACTATTCAGTGTGCCCTCGTGCCCTGTGGATGGGGGCGGAGTCATCCTGGAAGAGACCATGCCCCCATCATCAGGATAGAAATGTTTCCTCAGAGCATAAAAGTGATCAGTCTGAAGAACGTAGCAGATCAGTAGAAGAACGACGCTTTGCTTTAAGTGTGCAAGTGGCCCCAAACCATGCCCGGGAATAAATAAATGCCCCCCTTTCCTACCTACCACCAAAAATACATATGAGAGCCACCATTTTTTCTCTTTAATTTGTCACCTATCTGTATATACCTGAATTAAAACTGAATAATAAGGCTTTAAAATAATAAAGTTTTGTTTTGTTTTAGGTCATTTTTTACACCATATATTCTCAAGATGAAACAGATGTCCTAAAGCGTATTTCTATTCCTAACTCTGTTATTTGATTTGATCTATGATTTTCTCTTCAAATTAAACCTGGGCAGTATTTATTAAGTTAATCAGTTAAACCTCAGACATAGATCTTCACTCTCATCATTTTACTACAGAAAAAAAAAGGTTCCTCGAGTGTTCTGTGGATTCTTAAGAGTTCTTCACTTCCTAAAGACTTCCAAGCACCAAACTGTACTTTTACACTTTGTATCTTTTGTAACTTTATTGTGTATCTTTTGCCTGTGAAGGTGAACGTTGGTTTCCTTTAATTAGCTTTTAGAGTAAAGTTAATTAAACAGTACATCACTGGTCCTTGAAGTACCTAAAAGGATTTTTAAAGTTATACTATATTCATGTTACTAGGTGCAAGATACATATTTAAGGTACAAAGGATGTACCTGTCATGGTACCATACCCGTTACAAGAAAAAGTACTTTTAGTACCTTTATTTCTGACAGTGTGTCATGTTTTACATAGAACCTTTAAGAGATTCCCAAAAGGGGTAACAAACTGAAAAACCCTTTAGTTCTTGATTGAACCCTTTTCCGACAAAGAAATAGAACCTTATCCTTATTTTTTGCTACATGTTCCTCTGTTATCATAATTCAACACTATTTTGACATACTTTGGGTGTCCCCAAACTTTTGACGGACGTATAGTCCCACCAAAATGATCATGTCTCTATGCATCACCAATAACTACAGACTAAAAATCCAAAATCGTTCCTTAGAAACGTCACGTAAAAACTGCAACTGCAACACGCGACACTGTGAGCATCTACACGATCTTGCATTTAAAAGCTTCATGCGTTCGCCTCCGTCTTTAGCCACGGCTTTGTCTATTTCTCCCACAGTCTTCTCGGGGATGGGAAGTGTGTCAGATCTGTTGTTTGAGTTGTTGTTGTTGTTGTTTTATTTTTTATTTTTATAGTTTATAAGTTCAAAGTCTGTCATCACTGGAGTTCCTGAATAATGTTTAAAGACGATATGAAATGTCACCAGGCTTCCGCAGAGTTGTGTTTAATATACTTTTTAAATTATGTTTGGTTTTTTATTATGTTAGCTATTCGCTTGTGCTTGTGTTGAAGGGAATGATGATCTGGTTGCATTTAAAAAACAACAACAAACAAACAAACAAAAATGCAAAATGTATGAATTCTGCCAATTTACTCAAAAGTAAATTTCGGACCTGCAGTCTGGTTCTGAGATATAAATGCAATTGAGGATTAATTTAATGTACTTCTAGTCTGTGGAGTGTCTTTAATATCGGGTGCCTTACTGTCAGAGTCACTGCCACTTGAGGCAAAAGATGGAAGGTTTTTCAGTTTTTCATCACCGGAAATAATGGCTATATAGATATATAATGGAATATAGATGCACGGGAGTAAGGCAAAGTGCCTTGTATATACTTGCACATAGAGATTTTCTGTTTTTTTTTTTTTTTCCTTTTTTAAATTTTTTTATTTATTTATTTTTTTGTCGCAGGCCATGATGTGGGAAGTGCAATGTAGTTCTAACTTTGGCATTTATAACACTGCATAAAGGTTGTAAAGCAATGCTGGTGGATTTTAAAAAAAACCAAAAAAAAAACCAACAAAACAAAACATTATGAAAGGTTTAAGTTAAATCTCATGAAGTAAGTTTTTAAAAAGTGCTTGACTGTTTTTGCTTAAAAGTAAGAGCAGAGGAAAAACCTTAATTTACAAAGATTTCACAAAAAAAGGGTTCTTCAAAAATGATTTAGATAGTTACTTTAAAATTAAAATCGTCACTAAAATAGAAACCCTCTGTTCAAGGGTTCTACATAGAACCTTCAGGGGTTTCCCCTGAGGTACACACAGTGCGACGGAATCTAAGGACACTATTAAAGAAAACACACACACACACACACACTGTTTGAGAGGATTGTAATGGTAAATGGTTCATTCCATCATCTTACAAGTCAGTTTAATCTAGAACCCTAAAGTTTTCTTTGGTTTGTCTGTCTGGGGAAAGTCTTAAAGTTCTCAAGGGTTCTTTAGATAGTTAAGGATTCTTGGATCTCCAAATGGGATTTCATTTAATTTAAATCCTTTCTAAAAGAGAAACCATCTGTTGTAAGACTCTACATACAGTAGAACCTTCAGAGGTTCTTTGTGAGGTATGGAACCTTAAGGATGCTTTTTTTTTTTAATACAGTTTAAGATGGTTATAACTATATATTTTTAATTCCGATCTTATAAGATATTAGTTTGTCTTTGCTAGCACACTTAGAAAAAACGTTTAATCTAGAGCCCTAAAGTGTTCTTTGGTTTGTCTCTCTTGTAAAAGCCGTGAAGTTTTTATATAGAAAGTTACAACAAGGTCGCCCAATCAGAAGTCCCTTTAGGATGCACTGAACCATAAAATATCCAAAGAACCCTTTGAAGAACCTCTTTTTTCAAGAGTGTAGCACAGTCATGAAGCTTTGAGATGTCTTCTGTGGAGTTTACCTTATAAGTTTATGCTGATAGGATCCCTTTAGGGCCATAAACTATACAAAGAACCCTTGAGGAACCATTTAGTACATTTATAAAGCGTCTTCTGTGACCTTTAATCTTAATTTTTGACATTAAATTTAGAACAAATAAATAAAAAATATACCACATAAATACCACATATAACCTTTTATATCACCTCACAAACCCATCAGCATTGCTTTCCAAACGAGTCATACAACGCTTTAAATGTGTTACGAAGCCCCACGTACCCTTCAAATTAGCGATGTTATCATATCTAGAATATAGCCGAGCGGGCCTGTGTGAATATACAGCATATAAATAACAATAAGGATTAAGCTTATGCTCCAAAGGAATCATTTTCCACTTCAGTACCTAATGATCTGTGCATGGCATGAAGCATCAGCCTTCCTGAGACTCCCATCCTTCTCCTTCACGTTCTCCGGTTCTTCATGGCCACCCCCGTGCTTGATGGTGTGTTTCTGCTGTATGTGCATTCAGTCAATAAATTTCTAAATCCAGTTCGATATTTACTTCCATTCAATTCTAGTAAATTCAGTTTTAGACCAGAGTCACATAAATTGTTGGACAGATTTGATATTTAGATATTTCTAAAGGGCTCGGTGGTGGATCAGTGGAGGGGAAGGTGAGTCGGATCTGTTCAACAAATGTTAATCTTCATGAAGTCTTCATTCACAGCCCCATACTTTTTTGACAGATAAATCCATCGAAGTTCAAAATCGATCGATTTGGTCGCCTTTCTAGGCATTTTTTTCGGGATGTCTTTTGTGTGGTGTTTGAGATGTAACTGGAAATGTAGCTGAAACCTGGCACAAACTGTACAGAACACAGTTTGAACAAAGGTACGTCTAAAACCGGTCAAAACCTGCTGCTAGACTGCATGCGGGATGACTGTATGCTCCCTATTACAGGGTAACTCTAAAAATTCACTAGATAGTAGCCTATAGAATAAATCAAGTGTGATAGCCTCTCGACTTCATTTTGTTTGAGGCTACATTGTTATTAATGTCCTGCCCCACCAAAATCTATGACCATGAGCAGCTGCTGCTCAGTATGTAACCTCAAAGGCACCCAGGGTCAGGTTTTGGACAGACATGGACACACACACGGGCTGCAAATCCCTTTTTAATTTAGACCGAAGCTTAATCTGTGTCCAAAAAAAACACCCCCATCCTTGGCACGCCATGGTTCAGATGAATCGTTATCTCGCCACTAGATGGTAGCACTAAGCTTCCGGAACAAACCTTGGGCTGCAGAATCATTCCAGAGACAGTCGGCACCGATCTCTCGATCTAATCATGCAACCGGATTCAATTCAAGAAAATATCATTTCAGAGATTCAGAGTCACTGCAGCCTGATGGTTCGTCATTCTGGCCTCTTTAGCCTGAAGGATGCACGTGAGCCGAGCATGAACCTAACAGATTGCTGCGAATCAGAATCTCTTCGGCATTAACTGAGAATCTCTATTTTGGGCGCTTCAGTTAAGCCTTGGAAACATGGAGGAAAATGTCTCCATAAAGACTGTGTCAGTGCTTAGCTTCCTTACTTTTATCGTGGTGACCCTTCCTGTGGTGAAGTTTTGACATTTTCTACTTCATATAATATATTTCAGAGCTGAAATATATTTTTTGCTTGTGTGTCAATCACGAGTAATGTCAGTAAGCAATAAAACGCTTCGGGGGCTGTGCTGTTATAGGAAAATAATTAATGACAATGTTGTGAAGCGAACACGAACGGCACATTTTGAAAGGTTTTCTTCCTCTAATGCCTCTAATAATGATCTGTCACTTATCATGATTCTTTAATTAAATAATGACGTCTATTTTTTATCTGTTTATAGTTTTGTTGTGAAACGAGTTCCTGTGATCACTTGTTATACAGTAGCAGTAACATACTGACTGAAACTGGAGACTCCTTCCATAAATGTTATAGATACAAATAAAAGGCTCCTCACAGAAAATTTCACCATATCAACGTTTTAAATTTTATTTATTTATTTATTTTTTATAAAATTCCATTAACTTTAGGTTATTGTGGCACATCCACCATTAAATCCCCATAAATCGCTAGCTAGAATATATTTGTTTCTGATATTCCATCAAAAATATATTTAAAAGCACCTTCTTGTCTAATCGACAGCAGTGTACAAGCAACGTTCTAACAACATTATGAAAACATCACCTTTCCAGAACATTTCCTGAATGTTACTTTCCCAACATAAACGTCACCTTTTTAGAACTTACACCTACATGAGGACCTTCCTGAACATTCTGAAGATGTTCTTCATTACCTCTGTGCAAGCTGCCTGATCAACAGCTAGCCCCTTTCTCATAATAATAATAATAATAATAGGAAGAAGAAGAAAGGTCAATCTGAGTGTGTTCTCTCTCCGTACAATTTTTTTTCCCCTCCCGCTTTCAAAGACAACCTTAGGTTCACCTTGTCCTACTTCGTCAGATCCTGCACGTAGAGCTCAGTAACTATTTCATTTCTGTTTTAGATATGGATCTACAAGCATGGAAGGAAGGAGAAACCCCTGTGATGTGTGTGTGTGGCCAATCAGATATGAAGGAGAATGGGGGGTTAGGGGTTGGCTCAGGATAAAAATAGAAACGGCATCGCCTTGTTACAAATCGATGCCAATCAGCAGTTTAATCTGTGGCTGTTGACCACATCTGTTGTCTGGCACCCGTGTTCTGTAGGGGTTTATACGCTATTCAGTAGCGCTCTCTATCCTTTACTCCAGCTCCTGTTTCCCTGAAGAAAGTGGGTGAAGCATGCAGGGGTAGCGACGTGGACGTTCACCCCTCGCACATGAACTCCGGAAGAAATCAAGGCAGTAGCTCTGATTTGGTGTGTGTGTGGAATTGATTAGTTTCACATAGCTGTCATGGATCTGGGAAAATTGCCATGGCACTTGACCTCTAGGGAAGCGACGACTTCTTCCTGATTGGAATTTTTCATAGCAGCATGAGTAAAGTGTTTGTCAGGAGGGATTTCACAGAGAAGAAAGGAAAAGATAAAGACCATTAAAACGGCTGCTAGCTGTTAGACTTCAACTAAATTCTTTAACCCTTTCATACATAGCATGCACATACCATCAATTTAAGGTTCCAATGAATACCTTAGCTTTTTTTTTTTTTAAATAATTCTGTAAATCAACATTAAATATTTTAGACCTGAATGTTAACTTTTTGTTTATAAAGACATTGGAAGAATTTATTTTTAATTCAGGTGTAACGTTTTATCTTTTTTTAAAATAATTTTTGTACACATGGACAATCCATTTCCTTTTTAATATTTTGACTTCACATATTAAAAAGGAAATGGATTGTCCATGTGTACAAAAATTATTTTAAAAAAGATTAAACGTTACACCCATTCATGACATCCAGAGATTTTTGATGGCT
The DNA here is from genome assembly GCA_023630585.1 of Cranoglanis bouderius. Classification (NCBI taxonomy): domain Eukaryota; kingdom Metazoa; phylum Chordata; class Actinopteri; order Siluriformes; family Cranoglanididae; genus Cranoglanis; species Cranoglanis bouderius. Next base: position 3,797,106 of record CM042572.1, read on the forward strand.
ACTCAAAAATTGCATATGTTTTCAAATAATTCATGAAGAAAAAAGAATAAGTCAAGAGACTACAGGTGAACAGGGTGTATACACCGATCAGCCATAACATTAAAACCACTGACAGGTGAAGTGAATAACATCGATTATCTCGTTCCAGTGGCACCTGTCTAGGGGTGGGATATATTAGACAGCACATGAACAGTCAGTTCTAGAAGTTGGTGTGTTGGAAGCAGGAAAAATGGGCAAGTGTAAGTATCTGAACGACTTTGACAAGGGCCAAATTGTGATGGCTGGACGTCTTGTGGGGTGATTCCGGTATGCAGTGGTTAGTACCTACCAAAACTGATCCAAGGAAGGACCACCGGTGAACCGGTGACAGGGTCATTGGCACTCAAGGCTCATTGATGTGAATGTTCAAGGTGTTCAAGTGTTCAAGGTGTTGACTCGGCCTCCAAATTTCCCAGATCTCAATCCGATCGAGCGTCTGTGGGATGTGTTGGACAAACAAGTCCGATCCATGGATGCCCCACATAACAACTTATAGGACTTAAAGGATCTGCTGCTAACATCTTGGTGCCAGATACCAAAGCACACCTCTTGTGGAGTCCATATCTTGACAGGTCAGAGCTGTTTCTGCGGCAAAAGGGGGACCTACACAATATCAGGCAGGTGGTTTTAATGTCCAGAGTGTCCCCCACCTGTGCCCATTGCTCCCTGGGATAGGCTCCAGGTTCCCCGTGACCCAGAAAGGATAAGAGGTATAGAAGATGGATGGATGGATGGATGGATGGATGGATGGATGGATAATTAAAATGTTTCACTGTGCTTCAAAACAAATTTTGATAATTTGTCAGTATAAAATTGAATAAAAATTCAACAAAATTAAAATTTTAGGCTTTTTATAGGAAACTTTTTTAAGTTTTAAGAAGCTATTTAGGGAAGGCATGTTTCCATTGAGTTATTGTGTTTTATAAGTTTCTAAAGGAAATTGAGATGGATATGATAACGACACAAGTTGACATAAAATCTGAAACAAGCTTTTGAATAATATGTGACATGACATGACTGTAAAGTGGGCGGAGCTTTTAGCCTGCATTAATGTTGCTAAATTTGAGATAATGTGGTGTACAAATACAGTACAATTAACCTTTTTCTGTTGAGTTTTGATATTTTTTATTGCTACATTTTAAGAGCTGTGTTAGAGATGCAGTTCATCCTAAAATCTGAAATATTAAAATGCTGTTTCTACCTGTAGAGCTTTCCCTTAAGCGCACTATAGTCAGAGAGAAAATTCTCGCCGTAGGAGCCGTGTAGAAATTATGAGCGTGATGAATGGAGCTTCTAGGGTGCCATATTTTTTTTGTAGCAACCAAGGGCCACATTTGAGCAGGCACATATTTCTGGCCAGTGCCTTATACAAATAAATCTTCTGTATCAGTTTTATGATGCTGCACATGAGTAATAGCAGAGTAGGGGCCACGAGGGCTAAAGAAACGAAGATTTAATTATCTGTAATCAACCCTGGGCCACCTCGTTTGTGAGTTTCCCATCTTTCTCTGCTTCTGTTTCATTCGTATACAGGCAGAAATTACTCCACAGAGATGTATATATTTTTTTTCAAGTTCATGTTATACCTTGGTTTTGACTCACACACACTTTTCTGAACATTTAAAATTAATGTGCAATGGATGTAGCCTGCAATATCATAAAATATCCTTCACTAACTGTGTGTGCTGTTTGCAGTTCCAGTAGGACAGAAGGACAATGGATGCTGGACAACGAGGACGGCGTTGACCTTGGAGGTTGATAGTAGTAGATAGTAATAAACAGTGCCGTATTTTAGAAATCAATGATAATCATGCCGGAGTGTCAGTTACTGTACTGCAGCATGGAGAAATTGACTATAGACTTGTAGTGGGTTGTAATATGGCACACTATTTCATGGGTAACTGCAATACGAAGTAAAGCTTAATATAAACAATTATTTAAAAAAAAAAGATCATGCTAGCCACACTGTAAATACTTGTTATTCAAAGTTGTTTTTTGAATTCTTAAATCTGATTGGTCAAAAAGTGTTGAATTATACGATGTGCTTGTTCTTGTACGCTATCGTTTCTATAGTAACGACTTGCACAGGGACTGGTTAGGGAGACACTCCACATACAGTGTGGGAAAAAAGTATTTGATCCCCTGTTGATTTTGTACGTTTGCCCACTGACAAAGAAATGATCAGTCTATAATTTTAATGGTAGGTGTATTTTAACAGTGAGAGACAGAATAACAACAAAAAAATCCAGAAAAACGCATTTCAAAAAAGTTATAAATTGATTTGCATTTTAATGAGGGAAATAAGTATTTCACCCCTTCGACTTAGTACTTGGTGGCAAAACCCTTGTTGGCAATCACAGAGGTCAGACGTTTCTTGTAGTTGGCCACCAGGTTTGCACACATCTCAGGAGGGATTTTGTCCCACTCCTCTTTGCAGATCCTCTCCAAGTCATTAAGGTCATTTTCAATGCCCTGGCTGAGGGAAGGTGGTTCTCACCCAAGATTTGACGGTACATGGCCCCGTCCATCGTCCCTTTGATGCGGTGCAGTTGTCCTGTCCCCTTAGCAGAAAAACACCCCCAAAGCATAATGTTCCCACCTCCATGTTTGACGGTGGGGATGGTGTTATGACTTGGGGTCATAGGCAGCATTCCTCCTCCTCCTCCAAACACGGCGAGTTGAGTTGATGCCAAAGAGATCTGACCACACCTGACCACAACACTTTCACCCAATTCTCCTCTGAATCATTCAGGCAAACTTCAGACGGGCCTGTACATGTGCTTTCTTGATCAGGGGGACCTTGCGGGTGCTGCAGGATTTCAGTCCTTCACGGCGTAGTGTGTTACCAATTGTTTTCTTGGTGACTATGGTCCCAGCTGCCTTGAGATCATTAACAAGATCCTCCCGTGTAGTTCTGGGCTGATTCCTCACCGTTCTCATGATCATTGAAACTCCATGAGGTGAGATCTTGCATGGAGCCCCAGACCGAGGGAGACTGACAGTTTCTTCCATTTGTGAATAATCACACAAACTGTTGTCACCTTCTCACCAAGCTGCTTGGCGATGGTCTTGTAGCCCATTCCAGCCTTGTGTAGGTCTACAATCTTGTCCCTGACATCCTTGGACAGCTCTTTGGTCTTGGCCATGGTGGAGAGTTTGGAATCTGATTGATTGATTGCTTCTGTGGACAGGTGTCTTTTTACAGGTAACAAACTGAGATTAGGAGCACTCCCTTAAGAGAGTGCTCCTAATCTCAGCTCATTACCTGTGTAAAAGACACCTGGGAGCCAGAAATCTTGCTGATTGATAGGGGATCAAATACTTATTTCCCTCATTAAAATACAAATCAATTTATAACTTTTTTGAAACGCGTTTTTTCATGGATTTTTTTGTTGTTATTCTGTCTCTCATTGTTAAAATACACCTACCATTAAAATTATAGACTGATCATTTCTTTGTCAGTGGGCAAACGTACAAAATCAGCAGGGGATCAAATACTTTTTTCCCCCACTGTAAGAAAGCACAATATTTGATATAAGGATGAAATTTCCAGTGAGGAGACATGTATTTGGACCATTTATTAAATTACAGCAGTACACACACACACACACACACACACACACACAAAACTCTATAGAAATTTCAGTCCGTAATTGTGACACATTAAATGGAATATTTATTTTCCACATAATGGTAAAATTTGCTGTGGGTTTTTAGTGCTTTGTGGAATCAATAAAAATGGTTAAACAACAAAAAAAAGGTAGTCTATGGAACAGTTATTGTTAAGAGTGCATGCATTAGTAGCAAACTATACAGAATGAATAAAAACACCATTATAAAACAGTTAGTTCCGGTCCACTAATTTGAGTGACGTTCCAGGAGTGCTTATACTATATCTTATATATAATATCTTATATATTGTGTCCAAAATGTCACTTATTCCATATTCATTTCTTGTTTATAGAACTGTTGTGTAAAAGCAATATCGCACTCACAATGGTGTGGTTACACTGAATCACAGCCATGCCGATATCCGGTATAACTGCACTCTTGTTTGTGCGATATTGCTTAAACAATCAAGATACAGTACTTCTGGTTCTATGACGGTGAGTGCAGATAGTGAAGCAGGTAACTAGCTAGCCAGCTGAACACAGTTTTCTATAGAGAGAGGTTTTAGATGTAACTATTTGCAAGACATTTGTAAGACTTTTTCTAAAAATGTTGTAAAAACTCCATTTCATTAACTCTTTTACCTACTTGTAAGTAAATAAGTAAGTACTAAAGCTTTATTTATATAGCACTTTATAAAACAATGTTTACAAAGTGCTTTACAGAAGCCATATACATACATGCAAAGGCCCCAGCGAACAAATGCGCTTTGAGATAAACGATATCGAAATGGAGGATGGTAAAGATTTCCTCGCTTTGAGCCCTGTCTATTGCTCTTACAATCGATTTTGCTCTGATCGTGTGGATTTCGAACCCGCAATCACATCACATTTCTGGCAAACCTCACGCAAGATCCTGACCCTGTAGCTCTTTCAGTCAGTATTCAGTAACTCTTGTAAAAAAAATAAATAAATAAAAATAAAAACAACGAAAAAACATTGCCACCTTTTCATTTGACTTTTTCAGATATCGCTCTGTTTGAGCTGCTGCCACAGCAATTGATTATTGACCTGAACCCGAAGGCTAATCAATACTGCGAAATGTCAGGTGGCTAATGTCAGGGGGCTACAATTCAGCCGCTGCAATATTTAGCAAAAATGGTCAATAAATAATGGCCTTCCTGCTTTGATGGACAAGTCGAAGGACATTTTCTGTTTTCTTTTATTCGGACTGAGCGCTGCTCTATGTTAATGTTGGCCCAGCGGGGTCTCACACACACACACACACACACATACACACACACAATGCTCTGGACTGTGTTAGCTAACTGTTGAAAATGTAACGTTAAAACCAAAAGCTTCTATTGTGTGCGGTAGCATCGTGACCCAGCTGTATTTCTTCCTCTCTTTTTCTTTTAAAATATATTTCACGACAATCTATGTGCATATTCCAGAAGAATAACTTAAAACATTAATAAAAACCTACAAAATCAGCCTGTCTTATCCAACTATAACTCCACTTTACCATCCATCCATCCATCCATCCATCCATCCATCCATCCATACCGCTTATCGTACACAGGGTCACGGGGGAGCCTGAAGCCTATCCCTGGTGTGGTGTGTGTGAATCTAATGCCTGAAACCTAATTTTCCACGTCTTGTCCATCATACGTTTATGTTTCTGTTAGTTTCAACCTTTTGCAGTCTGTCACTAAAGAAACATTGTATTTTATATTTTTTTAAATGCCCGAGATGAAAGGTTAAACACATTTTCTTATATTCAATGTTGAGAAATAATGTAAAAAAAAAAAAAAAAAAAAAACCTTAAAATTTGAAGAGGCTACAAAGGCACCCAGTCATTTTAGAGATTGTAGTTGTGGAGATTGTAGAAGTTGTTTTTTCAGTATCATAAATCATATATCATAAATCCAACAATTATTAACATTTTAGAAATCCCTCTGTAACATAGCTCTAAATAGAGAAAGGAATGAACTTCATGTAAAACTTCACGATTAAGCTTTTCAGTTATATATAATGTGACGTGACTGTGAAGTGGGCAGAGCAGACTGCTGAGGCTGGACATTTTAATCACAACAGTTTGGACATCATTGATGAAATTTATCCAAGAATGATCGACATGACGAAAGACATCATTTCTCTGTGTAGTGTCTTCCCCGTAGACATAACATGCTCTTGAGTTTTGACTCTCAGATATATGGTTTTTTCCTCCGTCAGTAAAACTCGCAGTGTTTTGTGCTGCTCTTGAGATCACTTCGTCTCACTTAAGCCGAATCGAAAGCTTGCCTTCTGTTCCCCTTTTCAGATCACTTCAAATTCACAGACTAACCTTATTTTCTCTCCACCGTAAACATTTCCCTTCGCCTCTAGAGGAATTTTGTGCTTCCACCAGAAAGCTAAATTTCTCGCCGTAAAACCTAACATCTGTGTACTTTTCCACGTACCTACAGTTTCCCACTTGGGCATTATTATGATATAATCAGAGTTCATAATCTGTCCAGTGCTGTACCTCAGGTCTACAGAAACAGAATTTATTCCTAACACAGAGGATCGCAAAGCAACCGATATTATGTTTTTTTGCCTTTTGGTATTGTAATTTTGCTTAATCAGATTAGAAAAGGGCTGCAATATGTAGAGCTGAGTGCAAATGTTTGTGTGCCCTAACAAATCTGGAAACTTAATGTGAGACATTTAATGTGAGTTTTGTTTTTACCAGAGGTGTGTATTTTAAGAGTAGGTTTAACTGGCCATGCTTACACTCTTACTCAAGTTCATTTCTAATCACAGAAATGTACTTTTACTTCGTTACATTCGGCGGTGTTCATCCGTTACTGTTAAATGTTAACGATTACATGTAGTTTAAATAATTAGTATAATGAGGTCACGAGTCTCGCGATACGCAGCAGTGGTCTGAATGCGGACGCAACAACCGCTCACCTTTTTAGCGGCTCTGTCCTGGAAGATAATGGCCAAAGAGGGGGAAGAAGCGAGCGTGTTGACGGAGGTAGGACACACACACACACAAAAACACACACACACACACTAACACTCACTCTCTCTCTACACACACTTTCTCTTCTGTTGTGTTCCACAGTCTGTACTGTACAGTACTGACAAGTTTCTGTTGTTAACATGTTGTGAAATGTGTGTGAGATTTTGTGTTGTAAATGACAGGTTGTGTGGTATTGAACCCATCACAGGACTGGGATATGCTGCTTCATCTTGAACCCAGGTTTTATACCATAGAAACAGAACAGGAGAGGTGTGACTTACAGTTCTCCATTTAGTCTGAGATTCGGGATCCTCCCTTCATTTTAATCAGATCCGAAGTAACTAGTAACTTGCTACTCGAGTCATCTTCTCGTCGTATACTTTATTACTCTTACTCAAGTAATTATTTACATTGTCACTTTTACTGTTACTTGAGTGATTATTTTTATAAGTACTTTTACTTGGACTCGAGTACAATTTTTGGCTACTCTACCCACCTCTGTTGTTGTTGGGTTTTTTTTTTGTTTGTTTTTTTTCACAGACGTCATAGTAACAAAAATGATAACATGTTACTATATTAATACTGAAACTATTAAAATGACATTTACAGTGGTGCTTGAAAGTTTGTTAGAATTTTCTACATTTCTGCATAAATATGACCTAAATCAATTAAAAAATGTGACAAAAATATTATACTTGGTTATTTATTTATTGAAGAAAATGATCCAATATTACATATCTGTGAGAGGCAAAAGTATGTCCACCTTTGCTTTCAGCATCTGGCGTGACCCCATTGTGCAGTAATAACTGCAACTAAACGTTTCCGGTAACTGTTGATCAGTCCTGCACATCGGCTTGGAGGAATTTTAGCCCGTTCCTCAGTACAGAAAAGCTTCAACTCTGGGATGTTGGTGGGTTTCCTCACGTGAACTGCTTGCTTCAGGTCCTTCCACAGCATTTATATTGGATTAAGGTCAGGACATTGACTTGGCCATTCCAAAACATTACCTTTATTCTTCTTTAACCATTCTTTGCTAGAACGACTTGTGTGCTTAGGGTCGTTGTCTTGCTGCATGACCCACTTTCTCTTGAGATTTAGTTCATGGACAGATGTCCTGACATTTTCCTTTAGAATTCGCTGGTATACTTCAGAATTCATTGTTCCATTAATGATGGCAAGTCGTCCTGGTCCAGATGCAGCAAAACGGGCCCAAAACATCATACTACCGCCACCATGTTTCACAGATGGGATAAGGTTCTTATGCTGGAATTCATTGTTTTCCTTTCTCCAAACATAATGCTTCTCATTTAAACCAAAAAGTTCTGTTTCGGTCTCATATGTGCACAAAACATTTTTCCACTAGCCTTCTGGCTTGTCCACGTGATATTTAGCAAACTACAGAGAGGCAGCAGTGTTCTTTTTGAAAAGCTATGACTTTCTCTTTGCAACCCTGCCATGCACACCATTGTTGTTCAGTGTACTCCTGATGGTGGACTCATGAACATTAACATTAGCCAATGTGAGAGAGGCCTTTAGTTGCTTAGAAGTTACCCTGGGTTCATTTGTGACCTTGTGATTACACGTCTTGCTCTTAGAGTGATCTTTGTTGGTCGACCACTCCTGGGGAGGGTAACAATGGTCTTGAATTTCCTCCATTTGTACACAGTCTGTCTTACTGTGGATTGGTGGAGTCCAAACTCTTTAGAGATGGCTTTGTAACCTTTTCTAACCTGATGAGCATCAACAACTCTCAGAAATCTCCTTTGTTCGTGCCATGATGCACTTCCACAAACATGAGTTGTGAAGATCAGACTTTGATAGACCCCTGTTCTTTAAATAAAACAGTGCGGTCACTCGCACCTGATTGTCATCCCATTGATCGAAAACACCTGACTCTAATTCCACCTTCAAATTAACTGCTAATCCTCGAGGTTCACATACTTTTGCCACTCACTCATGTAATGCTGGATCATTTTCCTCAATAAATAAATGACCAAGTATAATATTTGTGTCTCATTTGTTTAATTGGGTTCCCTTTGTCTACTTTTAGGGGAAAAAAAACAATATATGATGATGTTTTAGGTCATATTTATGCAGAAAATTCCAAACGGTTCAAGCACCACTGTAACTAGTTACGTTTATATTGCTTTTATAGTAGTTTTATTGTACTTTTATTTTATTTTTTATAATCTGTTTTATTAAATATATGTTTATATATTTATGCTATTATTTTCTTCTTTCTGTCACTACTATTATTGATTTCATCATTATTTATTTATTTATTTATTTATGTAGTTAGTAAGTTAGTTAGCTGGTATTTCTCCTCAGTTGTTTTTTTTTTTTTTAATTTCTTTTCCACTAAACACTTTAATACCTTTTTATATATTTCTTCAGCTGTCTCAACCATCAATATTTTAACGCTTGAGCCTGTCTGACGTTTCTGTGCTTCAAATACTACTTAAAAACGTGAACGTGTTGAACAAGTTATATAAGTTAACTAGAGTTCAACTAAATTAATAGCAAATACTAAACCTGCTGATTTAGACTTGTAATATTTAATATAATATTTAAGTCAGGTTTTCAGTCGGAAAACACCATTAAATGAAGACTTTTTTGTAGATAAACTGTGAAATAGAGATTTAAATGTACTTTTTTATTAATCTGAAACTGATGTTGGAAATAATAAGCTTTGATATCGTCCATCTCAGTGTGGAAGTGTTGCTGAAATCACTCAGCGTCAGGCATTTCTAAATAAAACCCTGCCTAAATAGTTCACAATTATAAATCAGGGGAAAAAAAATCTAGAAGTGTGTACTCCTTGAGCTTGTCTGCACATCAACATTAATTTCCCATTAATATTTAGGCGTGCCCCTTATCAACAAGGTCGCCTCACAAGGCAGGGTGCTGTCTAAACATTTAGATTGCCAGGAAGCCCGTCCAAAATGTTGATTGGAAGTTTCCTCCCATCTCTGCTTTTCTATTTATTTTTGAAATAGTCTAAGAACACTAGCAATTTCAGCCTGGTTGGCTTTATCATACGCTGCGGCAATTCTATTTGGAAGCCCTCGAAATCAATTATTTATTCGCTCGTTATGCGTGACAGCGCATTGTGCCTAATGATGACTCTGTCTCTCTTGTTATGGAGGCGTTTCAACAGCAGCCTGACAACAAAGACGTCTGCGGGACTGAAAGCCTTAGTTACTCCGAACACAAAAGCACTGTACACCGTACAGACGATGACAAAGTCACAGTGTCTCCGCAGCAACGTTTTCAGATGGGAAAATTATTTTTTACTTTTGAAGCAATATCTATTTATCTGTGTCAAGGGGTTTAAAACGCAGAGAACGGCTACTTATAGTGGTGTATTGGTGATCATTTTAGACAGAGTATTGAACATTTGCAGACTATACTGTAGCTGAATCAATATTTCAGAGCTTAAATCAGTGCCACTCTTGACTAGAATAAGGGATGAATACACAAATATTCAATATTATTTAGTGTTCAGTCACAGTTACTAAGAAAATAAGGTAAATGTTTTTTTTTAAATCAAATTTTGCATAGCCCTATTTAGACATACATTAAGCAGAATACATTTATCATGTTTCTGTATCATTCAGTTTGGTTTGTCACAATAATAGTGATTAAGTAAGCAATAAACCACTCCATCTCAGCCTGTTATAGGAAATTAACCAATGCTGAAGTGCTGTGATGAAGCGAATTTACTGTTTCTACACCAAATTTGATAATTTTATCATAAAAGTGCATCCTGAACCTCTTATACCACTTCAACAATGACATCTTTTCATTTATTAAACAATCATGTAATAGTTTTTATCGATTTATAGTTACAATTGTATGTTGGCGAATGCCAGCTTATCAAAATTAATAATAATATCAGATGATAAATGTTATAACTCTTTATGCAGGTTTATGTTAGTTGTCATAAAAGGCTTATTCAGGTGTCATGAAGTCCTGTGAACGTTATCCATATGTAAAGTGTTAATTATTAAACTTAATTATTTCACTTATTTTTATTATTATTATTATTTGTTTTTTTACAGGAAAGTTCCATTAACTGACTGTGTATTGTGTGTGTGTGTGTGTGTGTGTGTGTGTGTTAGTGTAAAATGTTACTTTAAAAAAAGACCGTGTTTTCAATTAAAAAAACAAAACAAAATGCTGTACTTCAATTCTTTGTCTTTCCAAAATCTCAGTAAGTTAGTGGGTTCAGGTCAGTTCAGTCCATGCTTTTAGAGTTACAGTTAATATACTCACTGCAAAATTACCTCTCATCAGTTATGGAATATTACTTGCCCAATTGCACATTATAGAAAGGCTAGAATGGCAGTTCATCTAGTTAATTTGTAAAAAAAAAAAAAAAAAAAAAAAAAAAAGCGAGCAATTTACATTTTGTGACCTTTGATTGATGCAGTTAAAGACTTCATTATTATCTTTTATGGGTAATATATCTCATTGTCTGCTGGAATTAACTTTAAATGAGTGAAAGGTTTTGTCATTTCAGGTATGACTGTAGGGAAATGCAGCTCTGAACAATTCTACCTGAACAATGCTAATGTACAGCATTATGGAATTAGCAAGAATTAAGTAGGGTGGACCAAACAAAGAACCCTACAGGTTTTTATGGTTCTTTGGATAATTGCTGAAATGTTTTTTTGTTTTTTTTTTTTGTTTTTTTTTTTGGATGGTCAGGGTTCCAAAAGGGTTCTTTTGGTAGTTCATGGTTGCAGGGGGACAATAACAATAACAATACCAGCAAAACAACATGACCACCACCAACAACAACAACAGCAAAAACACAAGTGTAAAAGTACTATAACACTTTTTTTTTATTTTGAAAAAACATGTTTTTCTTGTAAAACTACTGTTTTAATTTCATATTTGCTATGACCCATCTGTTTACAAGTACCCTATTCAACCAAGCACTCTATTCGACCATTTATTACCCTTGAGTCAGATTGACCTGAGGACCTTATAAAGGATGTAAATGTGTAGGGGCCTTGTAGGATGCGTGTTCAATTTTTTTTTTTGTTGTTGTTGTACATGTTGTACATGTTGTACATGTTGTACATGTTGTACATGTACATGAGTGTTTCAGAAACTGCTGATCGGCTGGGATTTTCACACACAACCGTCTCTACAGTTTACACAGAATGGTGCAAAAAACATTGACTGAGCGACAGTTGTGGGTGGAAACGCCTTGTTGATAAGAGAGGTCATGGGAGAATGACCAGACTGATTTGAGCTGACAGGAAGTCTATAGTCAAATAATCACTCTTTACAACCATGATGAGCAGAAAACCTCAGCAGAAGATTCCAATCCTATCAGCAAAGAACAAGAATCTGAGGCAATCATGTGGGCACATTGACTCATTGAAACTGGACAGTTGAAGACTGGAAAAAGACCAGGTGATTTTTTTTCTGTCCAGTGTGGATGAGCCTGCGCCCACATGATTGGCTGATTAGACAGCTGTAAGAATGTGCAGGTGTACTGGTGTTCCTAATAAATTGGACAGTGAGTACTACGCATTTACCCGAACTTAGCTTTGTCTAGTAATGTTTCAGATATTACTTGCTGTTACTGCATATTTAGTGATTTATTACTCAGTCATTACTGTGCTATAAATAAAGTGCTGCTAAACAGTTTTTATTTAAAAAAAAAAAAATGTTCCAGTAAAACCTTGTGTGCTGGTTTTTACGTCCTCCACTGCTGCTCTATTATGACCTTTTCACCCTGCTCTAACGATGCTCATGCCAATAATTAGAACGTTCAATAGAAATAAATTACTCTTTCTGGTCTATGAAATAGTATCTAATAAGAAAGTAATGGTCATCCTTGGGCACAAAACAATACAATACAGTCCATACTTCTCTCTTTTCTGACAAATGTATTGGAACAAAAGAACTGTATGTCTTAACATGCTGCCAGAAATCTCCCTGTTGGCTCACTACAGAACTTCTTTTTTTTTTTTCCATCTTTGATTTTTTCACAAAAGGGTTTCTGGGTGCTTGAATGTGAATTATGAAGGTTTTTACACCTTGTTTTTTTATTTATTTATTTTTTCAGCAGCAGCAGTCTCTTCAGTATTACATGCTGAATAAGTAAGTAAGCCAGACTCTCTTTAATATTGTATAAACTTCAAAAATTTAAAAGCAGAATAGATTTTGGTGAAGTTATGAAATATTTGCAGCATTGTCACAGTGATTTTTTTAAAAAATTTTATTTATTTATTTTTTTACAAAGGGGCACCAAACTTAGCAGCCCCGCTCTCGAATGGGGTGCAACCAGGGAAGCTGTTCCAGAGTCCCAGGAGGGTGTAGTAGTCCAGTGACATGCAGAATAAATCCATCTGAAATGTGTCTATTTGATCAAACTACAATCGTTTGCACCTCGTTTGAGAAGGACAAAATTTGTTAAAAAAAAAAATTAAAAATTAAAAATGGAATGGAATGGAAAATTTGGAAAAAATTCAAAATGGAGGAAAATCGAACATGGCAGAAATGAACATTATCCAAACAATATAATACAAAGAAGGGACCTGGACTCATGTTTCTATGCTGTATTATGGAGTTATTAAGCGCTAGAGCCAAAATTGCTGTCATTATTTTGGTTAAGAAAGTCTTGATATTATTATACTGATATTAAAATGGACTCAGATCCATAAAAATAATTGCCATGCTTTAGTCTTACTGTACCAAAATCTTTGCTATAACTTCAGATAATGTTTGCTTCTCTTTGTGTAACAGGATATCTTTAGTAGCAGTCTAAATCAAATGCAGGCAAGGCCATCACCACAGGTGAATCCATGATTACTTAAAAAAAAAAAAAAAAAAAAAAAAAAGATCCCTAAAGGGTTTTTGGGAAGATAATGGTTTTAGCCTCATTAAAGGATTCTACTTAAAAGCTTTTTTCTCAAAGGGAAGGAAGAAAGCCCTCTGTTGTAGGATTTACACAGAATTATGGGTTCTCCCATAGGGATGAACCCCTTGGTGTGCTAGAGAGGAACTTTTTTTTTTCTTTCTAAAAGCTCAGTATAAACAGGTTAGGAATTGGAAATAGGAAGCAAAAAATTCTGAATACCACAACTAGTCAACTTAAGACTATAAAAAAACACACAAAAGGTTGAAGCTACTCCTTAAAGATCTCTTTATCTTGCTAGTACTGGTGCTGTTTGACAATTTGACAATTGAAAATGCATAATCATTGATATGGTGAAGTTTTCTGTAAGGAGATATTTCTGTGACGTACGAGAAAGAGAGAGAGACTTTGCGCTTTCCAAAGTTTCTCTGTATCATGACAAGCTGCAAAGAAAGAGAGGCTGGTGAGAGAAAGACTGTTTATAGCTGCTATAACATAAGTGACAACAGGAACTAACTTGTTTCACATATAATGTACCTATAAATGGTTAAAAAGCATGATGTGTCGTTCATTAATAAGCGAAATAACACAATCTTTGGCAAATTGATGTGATACGAGAGGAATAAGACAACAATATGCTTTGATATTTTGTCTTAAGTCCATTCACTGTACATATACTACACTGTACTATAGATGCTAGAACTGTGATTTCTGACAACAAAGTATACTGAGACTGTATGTAGTGGTCAGGACAGATTTTGTCAGATATCGCAGTTCTACAAGAGAACAACATGCTAGCAGATTCCTCTATGGTGGTGTGTGAGATCCCTGTTCCATTCCTCTGTGCTGAAAAGGCAAGGTGATTGATTTCCAGCCTCAAAACTCAAGCTTTCAAAGGCACCTCATCATAATCTATGTCAAATGAGAGCTGTGTATCAGGAGGATTTTCTGGGAATCGCTGCAAGTAAAGAAAAACCAGTGCAATACTCCATCTCTTAGCATGAGATGAAATTCTCTGAACATGTTTATTACATAATTTATGCAAGCAGAAATGACAAGATATTGTGTTCATTATAGTCTTATGAAGAAATCCCCACTATATATATATATATATACAGTACTGTGCAAAAGTTTTAGGCACCCTATTATTTTTAGTACAAACTTTGTTACAGATTTTTTATTTTATGATTTTTACAGATTTTTATTTTTATCTATCTATATATATATATATATATATATATATAGATAGATAGATATAGATATATAGATATAGATAGATAGATATAGATATAGATATACATACATTGCTGTATACTGTGTGAGTCATTTCATATGATCATCAAATTGTTATTTTTCTTTGTGATGGATATTGTATTATGCCATACTCTCACTGACTCATTGGGATGACTGTACAGCAGCTCGATATTTCACTGGAAGGAAGCCATTAAAGCAGCAGCTGGTGTATCTTCTTGAACAAATAGTTGGAAAAACAAAGATTGCTCTTTTCGGTTGTCCCGAACCACAGTATGTCAGGGGGGAAAAGTTGAACCGATAATAAGTTAAAATGATGAGATATTCATTTAAAATGACGATATGATATCTTAAAATAAGTAATTAAGTTGAAAAAATAAGATGTTAGGACAAAATAATGAGATATCTTGAAATAATAAGCTAAAATATGATATATGTTGAAATAAACAGTTATTCAGTCATAATAACATCATAAAACCTTTAAATTATGAGATATTATGTGAAAAATAATGAGAACTCATCTTGAAATAATCATTTATGTTGAAATAACAAGATCTTACGTGAAAACAGCTACATAACGTCTTGAAGTTATTAAATTGAAATAATGACATAGCACTTTAACCTTTATGTTTTTTTTATTATTATTAATTTAATGAATATTAGCCGAATCTTACTAAATATTAACTGAAATAACGACATAAAATCTTGATAATCTTGATTAATAAGTCAAAATAATAATATAGCACTTTTTTTTTTTTCTTTTTTTTTTTAACAACTTGCGGTTCAGGGCTTCTGTAGCTCAAGCAATCAAACTCTCACTTCTTGTTAGCATTGCTGATTGTTTTCACCTGTTATTAAAATTATAAGCAGTTTACAAACTTTGTCTATCATTTTTACAATACAAACCCTGTCTATGTTTGTTGAGCATTCCCTCAGATTTATATCCTAGGCTCAACATCTCTGAATCCTGTCATTCTCATTGAAAATAGGAACTCCAATATTAAGAAATCCAAAATTAGTAGGCAGCCGGATTATCTAATTACGGGGCTAATAGCTTTTGAAGCTATTATATGAATATGAGCGCTGGTGATGAAGCTCTATTCATTTTTAATGATTCAAGGATTTTTATTAACCTTTTTTTTGTTGTTATATCAAATCAACAACTACAGAAATTTGTCCAAACTGGACAACTTTGTTATATTTTTTTCCATTTTGCAACCTGATCTTCTGATTAAATGAACTGCAAGTCACAAAATGTTCCCATCCATAACAGCTTCAGCTCTTCTGAATGTGTGCTTTAAATGTTCCCTATAAGCAGGCAATAGATTCCACTTTCCTGTCACATCGAGGAACATTTTTATTTTCACTGTTTCAGTGTTAAACTCATTTGAGAGTCTGACTTTTGAATAATTCGCAGCTCTAAGGGCCCGACTGAGCCAATTGCCCGTGGTAATTTGCTTCGCTCTAATGAGACAATAGGAGTCACACAGACAATCTGTTTATACAATGACAGTCTTTTTCATCACTTTCTTCACTGTTCAGGGTCAAAGACAGTTGAGCTTTTTACCCATAAGACCACAGAATTGAAACTATGTTGTACGATGTATTATGAAATCAGACATGCAGCAACCATAATATCATATCCGTTATAGAAAAAAAAATCACATGAAAAATACGTGTGAAGGTGCATTTCAACATGTTATAATATAAATTACACATTTGAACTCAATAAACATATACGAAAAAACTGAGGAAGTGATATCAAAAATTAACAGGTCCAAAATATGAAGTCACAGTAAAATGTGAATTAAATGAATAAGGTGTAAAAAAAAAAAAAAAAAAAAAATTCACGTAAAAATAAATGAATCGTGTAAAAAGAGAGTAAAAATTAAGTGAAAATTTAATTGGGTAAAAAATTATGAAATGTGCAAAAAGTATATATTTTCTTAAATCACATCTGAAAAGAAAACAAATGATTCATGGGTAAACAAAATCACATGTGAAAGTAAAATAAATGTACGTGTAAACAAAAAAACAACAAATCAGGTTAATGTGTAAAAATGTCACATGTAAATGAATCCTGTAGTAATAAAACAAATTATTCATGTGTAAATAAATTAATTGTGAAAGTAAAATAAATTAATCCTGTGTAAAAAAAAATTAAAAAATCAATGTGTAAAAATCACGTAAAAATCAATCAATCATGTATAAAAAAAATTTGTAAAAAAATTAATGAAAATAAAATGAGGAAATCGTGTAAAAATCATCAAATGTGCAAAAATCATATGTGAAAAATTTATCGTGCAAAAAATCATTTAAAATAAATGAATCATATGTAAAAAAAAAAAAATCACATCTGAAAATAAAACAAATGATTCGTGTAAACAAAATCACATGTGAATGTAAATGAAAACGCATCTGAAAGTCACATCTGAAATCATTCATGTGTAAACAAAATCACGTGAAAGTAAAATGAATGAATACTGTGTTTTTTTTTTAATTTTAAAATTTGTTTTGTAAAAATCACGTGAAAAATGAATCGTAAAAAAAAAAGAGTAAAAAAAAATAAAAGAAAATGAACAAATCATGTGTAAAAGAAAATCATGAAATGTGTAGAAACCATGTGAAAATTAATGAATCTAACTAAAAAAAACCCTAAATAATAATAATAATAATAATAATAATAATAATAATAATAATAATAATAATAATAATAATAACATTACTTTTCTGTAAGGGATGAAACATGACCCATACATTCACTCAGAAAACAGTTAACTGGGGTGTTCTGTTTGGTGAACTTTTGAAATTAAGCAACCTAAAAATCTGTACAAATGTGGCTTTGTTTCCTTCAAATAAATAAATAACTGAATAAATAACCATAAAAACCGGAGATAATAAAAAAAGTTGCACTTTAGAAGAGTTTCAACAACAAAGCATCCTTAATGTCATCACGATTGCGTCTCAGTCTCAAGTTTATAGCCACCGATGTAAAATTGTTGCGATGCAGTGCCGCTTTTATCTTCATGACTCAGTGATAAAAGGCTCGGAGAAACTTTGGGCCTCAGCAACAATGAAAAAATATGGTAAAAATCAAGCTATTTGTTTATTTATGAAGCCATTTGATGGTTCCAAGGGGCATGAAAACAAGACATGTTGGCACTCTGTTCTTCATTTCAATTTGTAGCCTTACAAATTGAAATAATTTTGTTCCCTTGCTTGAAAAGTAAACATTTGGCTCGAAGACAGCCACTGTAAAGTTTTTTTTTCTACACAAAATTGTGCTCAGCTATTAATTAGGAATGTTAATTATGGCAAGTTATTCATTATATTTGACACGAGCCGGTTGGAGCCTCGACCACGACATGTGCTCAATTGCGTTTTAATTAAAACATTGACCATTGTAATTAATAAATGATGTGACAGGAAGTCAGTAAAAACAAGGGCTGTTTCGTCAGGGTGAGATTTTGGAGGACTTTAGTTTCATAATGTTCTAATGAACGTTACTCACAAAACATTTCAAGTATCATTTGTGTTCCAAGAACTAACAAAAAACTGTAAATTATCCCAATAATCACATGATTACTAATGACACAGTGCTCTTATCAATGAGGTCAAGGAAAATAATCAACAATAAAGCTCATATATGCACCCACCACCATGCTTCACTGTATGGATGGTGTACTCGGGGAGATAAGCAGCGTTTGATTTTACTAGATGTCCATCAGTGTTTTATTTATCTTATACTACAAAAATTTATCAATTACTATTTTTTTTTAATGCATAACTATTTGAAAAAATTTATTAAAGAATAATGTCATACCTTTTATCCATTTATAGTTAAATTTAAGGTTGTGGAAAGTCCACAAGTCAGTTCTTGTCATCACTTATGCTATAGCAGCTATAAACAGTTGTTAGCACTTGGTGGCATGCTGTTATAGGAAAATAATTAACAACATCAGGGATGTTAATAACCAAAAATGAACTTCCTATATGCACCCATCACCATGCTTCACTGTGGGGATGGCGTTCTTAGGGAGAGTGTTTGAGTGTTTGATTTTAACAGATGTCCAGTATTTATATTATTTATCTTATACCACGGAGATTTGTCAACAATTAAATACATTTTAAAAAAAATTTAAAAAAGAAAAAAGAATAATAAGTCCACACGTTAGTTCCTGTCATCACTTACGTTATAGCAGCTATAAACATGCTATGAACACTACATTCATTCTCTCACCAGCCTTTATTTTATTTTATTTTAATTTTTTTTTACTCTTTTGAAGGTACTGCGAAATCACAAAAGTCCAAAGTGCTCCAAAAGGAGCAGAGGATTTAAAAAGGGACAGAGACTTAAAGGCTTTATCTGTGAACATAGTTTATCAGGCGTTCAGAGCTGTACAGTATGAAGGTTCTGTACCATTAATTACTAATAAAATAAAACTAGTAAGACAATTCTTTAGTCAGTTCTACAGGAAACAGGAAGCCAGTGGAGCAATTGCCAAAACTCATCTAATATGATCATATGTTTCGTAGTACTACTAACATGTTAATGTTTTTACTGCTGTTTATTGCACAAGTTGTACTTGCAGGAAGTCCTGGGAGCAATTATCCATGTATGAGAATCAAATATTCCATTATGTCCCCATCTGAACTCATAATGATGGGAATATGAGACCGTTTTCACCTTGTGGAGACTTTTGGATCATCCCCATGTAGAAAAGTGCCCCCTTTTTTTTTTAGTTGCTGAAATTAAGGTTTCAGTGGTGTCAGTGCAACAAAAGTAGTATATGAAGAAACAAAGGAATCGGTTTGTATTTATATTGATGTGTGATGATTGTTGGCACAAGTTCAACACCAGTGCACGATATAACCACGGTTCAAAGTTTTCACTCGAATCAAAACGTGACTATTTGATTGTTTACTAATTGTGAACATTCTTGTCTAAGATAACTGCTCTCCAAGGTGTTTGTAGTACAGTTCATTATGGATCATTTCCATAATGAATCAGAGAGAAATAACAGGTCTGAAAGAGGCATGCTGTACGTGTATGTCCTTTTTTTTTTTAAACAACAACAAAATCCACGTCTTAATGGATATAAACTTGTGAATCCTAACTCCTACTTTCCTTTTGATTAAATACAATATTAATATTCACCCCCATGAACTGTAGTGCTACAACCTGGAGCATACCTAAACAAATAGCTCCTTGGTATTCATGATGCTATCAAAACTGTATATACTGTATATATCGGTGTGTGTGTGTGTGTGTGTGTGTGTGTGTGTGTGTGTGTGTGTGTGTGTGTGTGTTTAAATCAAACCTTACTTGATACATTTGCAGAACTTTTCCAGTATTTTTTTTTTCTTTTAGTTATGCACAGTCGACTGCCAGTGTTCACCTAGAAGAGCTGACTCAAAGAGCAGTCCCATTATAAATGACATATCACTAATATAAATCATTCTGGCGTTGCAGAACGTGCAGGACTCTCAGTCACCCACACCATTGTCTCTGCTTCTTCCTCCAAAAAATGTTTTATTCATGATGAACTTTTCCATCACCTGGAAATGGCTTCGACAATAACAATAAACACGGCAGTAAAAACTGTCCAAATAGCTCTGCAATTTTTATTTGTCCATGAGTGGTTTTCTGTAGATACACAACCCACACAATCTCGTACCGAATATGTCTGGAATACGGCGTGATTGTAATCGGACAGGGGAGACCCCCTAGGATGAAATAAAACACAGAGATATAATCAGGATAATCTCTCAGTGAGAATTCCAATTCAAAGTGAGTTTTTTTTTTTTTTTTCTGTGGCCCCAATTACACTGTTTTCTAGCAACTCAGAAACTGGTCTATCTCCCACATCACTGTTGAAGCGTGTTTTGAAATGATCGTTTGTTCTTACGTATTGTTTCATACACGAAACCATCAGAGTTAATTCAGACACTTCAAACCTGGACTTGTTATGCAACCAAATGTTATGCACAAAAAAAAAAACAACAAAACAACAACCCAGTCACATGTTATTTCTTTCCTAATACTTGCTTACCCTCTTCTTGCCCTAATAACACTACCAGTCCTGTCAGGTAAGGATTCCACCAGTATGAGTTCCTATCCATTTTATCTCGATTTGAAACAATTCAACTTTTGGTCAACCGTATTCTGAGAGCTGGTGTTTTTGCAGGTAAGTCAAATTGTCCCAGGTAGGGATGCGTACATGCCGACACTCAGACATGTACTCCGCGATCTCTTTCCAGCATCCAATACCATGTGATGCTATGTGATGTAAGCCTTGTGTATGTTTTCAGTATATTTAATAGAGAGTGTGAGGACGGCTGGACAGAGTGTGCATGTCAATATCAGCCAGCGTGGTCTTGCAAGCATGCAGAAAAAGGAATATATGAGAGAAATAGAGCAGTTCAGTTCTGCGAGCACTGAGCACTGAGACACGGGTGCTTTCTTTGTCCTCACTCGCCAGGGTTTGTACTTCATTGCTAACAGAAAACTGCATCGACTAACATAAACAGACCTGAATAAAACCTTCCAAGATGCCCCTGATTGATTATACTAAGTAAGTTATTCATTTCACGAGCAGTATTATTAGTATTATTATTACTGGTATTGATGAGTACCAGAAAACATGTAGTCATTCTCAGTCTGTAAAAAGGTGCAGTATCACTGAATCTCTTGAATCTTTAGAGTATGCAGGTGGGACCATTGACGCCAGCAGAAAATGAGTCACAAGTGTTGAAAGCTCGAAGAGGTAGTAGAGAATCTGGATGAATCAGGCAGAACCGGAGGAGAAACAGCAGTAGTACGTTCATCTAAATGAAAAACCTGTTGATAATGAGACGTTTTTCTTTTTTTTCTTTTTGTGCCATGCTATTTTGAGCATTACAGTACAAGCAGCCTACACTTCCAACTGACAGACAATAATAACAACAGGAAATCCTAGTAACTCTCACAAACAGGGCGTATGACTAATGTGCTGTGTATTTTTATGTTTTCCATGTGCAAACCATAATCACCGACACCACGCAGCATGTTCTAGCTGAGCTCTTCTCTTTTTAAAGGCCTTCTTCATCTATTGTTCAGCACGGAGTGAATTTTCTGCCTGTGAAAACACATTCCAGTGGCTCGCGTCAGATTCAAGCAAATCCAACCTCACAAGGTCGAAGATGTTTGCAGATTGTGGCCACATCTCTACAAATATTACACTTTATTTAGTAAAACGCAGGCAGTACCATAAAATGGTATGGTGGAGGTGGATTGTAAATTACTATATGTGCTGTTATGTAAGGTGGGTAGACTTGTTGACCCAGGATTAAGAGTAAAATTAATCACAGTTCATAGTTCAAATCAACACATAATGGTTCAAATGTCTACTTAGTGAGGACATGACCTGGTTTAAGCATTTTAACCTCTTAGACTTACACTAAGCCTCTGTAAATCTCTCTCGATGCCTCAGGGTCTGGTGTGGACCTCTGGCAAGTTCTCTTTGTTGACTACACATAACACACAGAAGATATGCAATAATAATAATAATAATAATAATAATAATAATAATAATAATAATAATAATAATAATAATACAGTTTTAAATGATGTCCATTGAGAAAAACATGCTTTAAATATCCTACATGGAAATAAAGTGTTAATAACAATTTTACAGTGTGTATCTGAGTGTGTATTTATATGCACGGCAATGTGCATATAAAAAGAAACATAACATTGTCTTTCAGTAAAGCTGATAAATGACCTTATTTCCTAATGTTATATGTAGTCCATCCAACTTACATACTGCCGTATATTCATTTTATCGATGCATCATCCCATTTATCCATTTATCCATCCATCCATCCATTTTCCGTACCACTCATCCTACACAGGGTCGCTGGGGAGCCTGGAGTCTATCCCAGGGAACTCAGGGCACGAGGCAGGGGACACTCTGAATGGGGGGCAAGCCCATCGAAGGGCACAATCGCACACCCGTTCACACGCTACGGACGATTTGGAAATGTCAATCAGCCTACAAAACAAGTCTTTGGACTGGGGGAGGAAACCGGCGTGCTGGGAGGAAACCCCCGAAGCACGGGGAGAACATGCAAACGCCTCGCACACAGGGTGGAGGTGGGATTAATCCCATTCAACCTCACAACTTTTAACATTTAATATACAGTACGTAGCAGAAACTTTAGATAGATAGATAGATAGATAGATAGATAGATAGATAGATAGATAGATAGATAGATTGTTACTTTTTCCCCACAGAAAGGTTTTGTATTGCACATATGTGCTGTTACTTTGCCTGTATTTCCTCATTTGTAAGTCGCCTTTTGGATAAAAGCGTCTGCTAAATGAATAAATGTAAAATGTAAATGTAAATGTGGCTCAAACGCACATACAGTAAATGTATGCAAAGTTTCTGATTGTGAAAGTAATCCGACACAATGGATTATTCTTCTATTTAAAAGATTATTAAAAGGATTACTCACTTTGTTTGATCAGATGAAACATTTATTCAGATTGGCCTCAATCAGTATGAATGTTATTTTATTCCAATTTAGCAAACATTCTGAATAGAAAAAGAGAGAGAGAGAGAGAGAGAGAGAGAGAGAGAGAGAGAGAGAGAGATTTTACTTGCCTGATTGAGAGACTCCCCTGGTGCCCCCTGGTGGACCCAAATATACAGTATGTGGCACTTTTGTTGGCAAGAATACCACAAATATCAATGCTATACAGTATATCTAAATTAATAATATATTTTTTGTGAGGTCAGTTGAGATCACTCACATTTCACAGCCTGCTGTATAAATGTAGTCAAAAAATGGCCAACATACTGTATTGCCAAAAAAAAAAAAAAAAAAAAAAACCTGCGAAATAGAACAAGATTTAGTCATATCACATGGTTTATATCAAAGTCATAAAAGAGAGATGACTAACTCTGATTATTCATCTCAAATAGGGTTATTAGCGCACTTCTAATAATGAACTTTTAGAGGAACCTGGGGTCTAAAAGATGATTTTAGATGATGACTAGATTTCTTTCAGCAAATTAAATAAATCAAAGCCTTTACTTACAATATCTTCTAATGCTATTAAGGTACAGGAAAAGGAGGTTTGTTTATTTATTTGTTCGTTTGTAAGTATTTGTTTCTTTATTTAATGGTATTTTATTTATTCATTCATATTTATTGATTGGTTTATTTGTCATTATGTATTTGTTGGTATTTAGTTAGCATTTAGCAAATCCTATTTGTTTGTTTGATTCTAGGTAATAATTTTGTTTGTTTATTTATCTATTTAACGATGGTGCATTAGACTTACCTCAGACGTAGGAAGTCGGAACCTAGAATTACGTCATTTTTTAACCTCCATGTATTCGAGTGGGAAAAATCCATGGATGTCTCCATGTTTGTGGTTTTTCTTTCTTTCTTTCTTTTTTTTTCTTTTTAACCGACAAGCTAGCCAGCTAACTGTGCTGAGTGTTGCATTTTTTCCTCCTCAAAACAGTGAACTGTATAGTAAGATTTAACAAGCGAACATGTCTGTATGTTGAGGGATCTAAATCAAATACTTATTTATAGAGTATAACTCATTTGTGTATTGCTGATGCTGATATTTTCTTTATTTGAGTTAAAAACTAATAAATAAAAAAATTTGATATTTCTAAACTGTTAGGATGGTGAACATTTTTTTATGCAGGAAAAAAAAAAGAAAAAAAAAAAAGTTGTCTTCTTGGGCTCAGTGTGAAACTGAGCTTATTATCCAGCTCACATATTGAGATGCTGTAAATATTATGATGTTAGTGCAACACTTTTAGAGACACTGAGCACCAGGGAGAAAAGCAGGCATGCTGTGATTTCGATGAACCAGTCGAGAATCGGTTGTGTCAGGCGACAGTCTTTAACTAAATCATGCCAATGGCTTCCCTTGTGTAGTACAGAATAATTTATGTTGTGTCACTGTAGCCTACTATTTTCGTCCCGGTTCTCTTGATGGCCCGATCTCCCATTTATTCCCAAGAGCGCTACGACTCTAACCCTGAAAATCTGAACAGCACTTAGAGCAAAGCCGTGATAAGAGACCTTTCAGCGATGTAAAATGGACGAATTTGTTCCTTCTGTGAAATGACTCATGGCTCCTCATTAATATCCTCGCTATGCTCTGAGGCATGATCCTAGAAGCACAGCACACGCATAGATAACATATATTTCTTTATCTAATTGCTCGTGTATAATTTAGGTCATTTTCTAGCCAGGGGACATGAATCATAACACTGGGACTTTCACTAAGTCTTTAGCTTACAAAGTCAGTCTTTGCATATTGCCTTTATTATGTCCTGCATATAGCTTTAGGACTCAGCCTAATACATAAAGTGGAATACTGACTTTTGTGTTTATAGTACTCATCTGAATTAGGGGTGTGTCTATATTCTGGTATGCCCAGTACACAGTCTTAAAGAAATCTAAAACAGCGATAATATAGTACATTAATGTATTGTATCTAATGATAATCTTGTTACAGAGAAACATCTATGTGTGAAATGGTCTGAGAAATTTGCTGGAGAAAATAAATCTTTTTTTGTCACTTTACTGCAAATTTACTCATTTGCACACTTTGCGTTCTGTTGTCATGTCAGTTGGTGAAAACGTAGCTCTGTTGCGAACTTACATAGGAAGAGGATGGCTGATGCTTGTTGGGTAATGTGAAACTTAATGTAACGTGAACACAACATTGATTGGCTGGGAAATCCTCGATTATTTTCAACTCTTCAGACAGTCGGTTATTTGCAAATTTGTAACAATGGATGCAACAGGTTATGACGGATAAGGTTAAAGTCAGGGGTGGAGTTTGGATCTTTACTCGTATGTAATCGAATGAATCCAACCACATCATCCTTGATCCTTCAAATTCATATGAACGTGTCTAAGATTGCCCTGCTACAGTATCTTTATTTTAATGTCCTTACTATTCCCCTGAAACTGCACTTCTGATGATGCTCCCATGCAGAAAAATAAATCTGTGCAGAATGCAGATGCAAGAATGTGAATAAAAACGTTACAACAAATAATGCTAGCTAGATACATTAACTGTGAGCATAGCAAGCCATTTTAACCATCCAACACCTCTGACAATCACCCATTAATTCTTGTTAGCGTAGCAGCACTGCTGAGAATTGTCTTCCCAGGCTGACTGGCTAAAGTTAGAGCAGAGCAGCTGCAATCTGTCTACTTTTGCTCAAACGCCAGAAAGGTCTGCTCGATACATGCTAGCATCTCGATTAAAAACCATGAAGTCGGGTCGAACGGGAAGTGTAAATGACATTTTTCAGAATTCTCCACCTCTAATTTGAGCCTCTCTTGTACTTTTGATGAATTGTTTCCAAGGGCAGAATTTTCTAATAAAGCACATCAATCCAGTGCTATCTTTTATTCAGTTGAATCTCTTTGCATAGTGTTTTGTGATGCAGCGAGCACTCATAGGAAAGGACACATTCATTATCTTTCCTGTGACACATGAAGTATTGTGTAGCTTTATTTCCATCTCCATTCACAGAGACAGATTTCGAACATATTACGCTCCTGAAAGTCATTTTGACTCTTAAAAGCAAAGGAATAGCAGCTTATGTGATTTAATACTGTAGGTGGGATTTAATGGGTAATGTCATTTCAACCTGGCGCCAAGCCTGTTGTGTGGCGTGGATGCATGCTAAGGGAACATGTTAGCTTAGAAAAGCTGCTGGTTCCTTGTATCTCGCACTAGGTATGTGGCAAAAAGATGCCTGGGATTTGGTTCATGCATAAACACTATTTCGTAAATGTTCCACGCATAAACGCTTTTTCATTCTTTCTTTTCTTTCTTTCTTTTTTTTTCCCCCCTCAGGTTATCTTCTAAAATCTCCCAGCTTCCAATTGCTCTCTTCAGTGTATATTAATCTCGTTAAAAATGAATTCGAAATTTGTGTCCAAATGACACATCTATGTAATCCTTGCCTATGAAAGCAAGCAGAGAATATTACAAGAGGAGAGATTCTGAAAAACACTGTGTCCTGTCCTGAGGATTTGAGGATTATAGCGTCAGGGAAATCGGAGCGCTTCCCCTGATGGACAGGCTAATCTCCTTTCGCTCTCACACTGACTGACGATCTTGATGATACGTCATCATTTCCACGCTTTCTCTTATTTATTTTTTTTAAAGTTCAGCTCCTCCTAAGAGAGTGATAAAAATGTAATGAAATGAAAAAATGTGAAAATGGAAAAGGGAACAATACGAAAAGGCAAAGTGTATTAAAGTAGAATATGTCTCGAGGTGTCGGTTCTGTCCATATTATCTTAAGATTTTGTGCGGTAGCATGACATTTATGCTATTTAGAAATAGCATAGCAGCTGAAAGATGTGATGGTGTGGTCAGAGACATGAGGATGTTAACATAGTCCACCACGTGGCCTATTTATGCTGCGTTCATGTGCTGCTGGATTTCATGTCAATAATACGCACCACGGTTGCAAATTGCATGACTCAAGTAGTATAAAAACGATACAAAGATTAAGGTTAGGGAAAAAGACGTGTTAATGGAACATCTACATTTCCAGACCAACATTTTTAAATGTTTCTTTTTGAAGGTGACTTTTTAAAAAAATTTTTATACTAACCAAAATATTGATTAATAGAAGACACATATTCATGGGTAAAAGCAGCCCCTGTGAAAAATTCAGCTTGCTCCGACCCCAGGTCGGTCTAACTCGTACAATATCTTTGCCACCTGGTGAGTGTTGGTAGTTGGTGCCACTAATACTACTTCATAGACAAGTTATTTTTAAGAAGATAACACCACACTAAGGCAATCAGAGACTCTCAAACATGTATTAATCACTTTAGTCAAGTAAGGAAAGGACAGTCTAGTAGTTTGACTTGCTCGGCCTGTGTTTTCGCATTAACGTGTCACTGGTCAAGCTGGATTTTTCACAAATTTCTTATATGAGCCAAAATCCAGGCCAGTGAACGACACTTTTTCAGATTCTAAAATAAGGTGAACCATGAAGGACCTCCCGAAAATAGACTAATATAATGTCATCTTTTTTATGGGCCAAGTTTAAGGCTCTCAGTAATGAATGGCCATGAATCCATCCATCCATTTTCCATACCGCTTATCCTACACAGGGTCATCGGGGGGGAAGGGGTGCCAACCCATCACAGGGCACAATCACACACTACGGACAATTTTATTTTATTTTTTAGACATTGTCATCCAGGGAAAACTGACTGAGCATGAAGCTCACATTCAGAAAAAGGAACAACAAACATCTGCAAATCAACCAAAGCAGGAACACTGTACTACAACCATATCATCTAACATACACTTAAATTGATCTACTGACCCCCCCCCCCCCCCCCCCCCCCCCCCCCCCCCGCCCAAAAAAAAAAAAAAAAAAAAAAAAAAAAAACTAAAAGCTACTTTTCCAAGCTCTGAGGAGTTTCAAGAGATAAATTCCTGTGTGCATGTTTTATGGCAAATGGATTAGACTTTTAAGAGAGAAGTAAGGTAGAAGGGTAACTTGCTTAGCAATGCATTGTTAATAAAAAGGAGGCAGTGTCTTCCCCTTCTTGGAAATTTGGGAATGCCAATCAGCCTACAACGCATGTCTTTGGACTGGGAGGGAACCGGTGTACTCAGAAGAAACCCCCAAAGCATGGGGAGAACATGCAAGCTCTGCATGCAGGACAGAGGCAGGATTCGAACCCCCACCCCGGAGGTGTGAGGCAAACGTGCTAACCAAGAAGTCACCTATGAATCTGACAAGGAATTTTCTCCATTAATTAAAATCTTAGTTACATTTTGGTTTGGTTATTTTTAACAGAGAAATAATTTCATATTTGGGAGTCCACCTGTGGCACAAGGCGCATTTTTGAAAATACTATTAAAGTATCAAAAGAGGAGTAGCACGAGATTTGGGATTAAACAGGAACAATGCGTTTAATAGTACACTAGCTGATGGATGGTAGTATAGTGACGTGTACATAATTAGTATAGTAGTATGCGGGGATGAGCAGAGCAGAGCGCGCGCGCTGGAGCGAGCGAGCGAGCGAGAGAGAGAGAGAGAGAGAGAGAGAGAGAGAGAGGTGTGCCAGTGAGTTTCCCCACACTTGCCTTCATGGAGCTGAAGCGCAATGCCGGAGTGATGTAGAGGAGAAATGACATGGTGTCCTTGCGCCAGGTCCGACTTCCACATTTGCGCTCAGCCATCCATCGCTCTCCTCCTTCATCTCCTCCTTCTTCCTCTTTCTCCTTTTCTCCACTTGTTCTGCTGCCAAAGCCGCGATCAGGACCTCCTTCATGCCTGAACGAGGACATCACCTTCCAAAAAAGAGTTGCCTTGCAAACGGACATCTCGTTTCCCCCCCGCGCCCCAGTGCTTCCGCGCTTACTTTACGTGAGTACGACAAGTCCGACGTTTCCATTCGTTCCTGCTGATCCGTGTGCTCGCTCACTTTTGGTTTCATTGCACGTCTGTATTTCTTATGTGTCACTTCTTAACAGCAAAAGTATAAGCTGACATGTCGTATTTGCAGCTCAACATGTCGTATTTGCAGCTTAACATGTCGTTTCAGTTCCGTTATTGAAACGAATTTCCTCGGTCTCCATTCCCTTCTTGGAAGGAGCACAGTGAAAGTGTTTGTGTTGTGATTTTAGTAGCTAGTATAGGTCTGCATCATGACGCAACAGGTATCAGGTATCTACAAGCACTACAGGCTCTGCTCGTTCATCAAAACACACACTTTTTTCCGTAGAATATTTGACATTTCCAAACCTTGTTTCCACAACACGTGAACAAAACAACTGATTTTCCTTATAATCATAATATTTCAATGATACCGTGTAATGATATTGTATTGCTACATTTATTTCACCAAAGTTCTTGTCCTAAATGACACCATCTTTATATAGAGTTCTTTAATCAGGGAGTTTTAGTCACTGACTTTTCTAACCAGGTCAGTCTTTTCCCATACTTAGGCTACGTGCAGTAAATATACACAGAACAATAATAGTACAGTAAAATGACCTTCAAAACATGAAACAGGGGCAGCAAAGATAACAGTTTAGCCACTACTAAGCACTAAATACAAGAGAGGAAAAATAGTTTCTTGAAACTGCAAACTGAATCAGATCTAGGGGATGGTGTTCAAAAGCGTGCAAATGCAAAGTCCTCCTTTTGCTTTGACCTAGTCCTTCAGATAGCCGAGTGTCCTTGCTTAAAAGACCTAAGAGGTCTCACATTATTACATAAGGGACAGCAAATTAAAAATATCTTCAGCCCTTATAATGTAATGTACAATGCAAAGCCTGCTGTGTGAGCACCAGTTACTTAAAATCAATCCCAAAATTCATAGGAAGACGACGAACGGTTTGTTCAATCTTTGTAAGAAGATGAGCTGCTGTGTTCTGGACTAATTAGAGACGAACCCGAGCTCTTTGACTAAGTGCCGATGATTGCGGTAGTCCTGTCGTCAATGCATACTGTAATTGATATCCTGACATCAGATATAAGACACGTCCGATCTCATCGGAAATAAAGACAGGACTGAGGACAAAATTTGAAGAAGGAATACAAAAAGATGAAAGACAAAGAAAGAGCCATTTGCAATTTGAAAGACTTCTGTTTTGCACCGATCCCACTTTTTCCCCCCATTTTTATCATTGTCCGATGCTCGATGATGATCTGATAGTGAACTTCTCTTAGTATCCAAGCCGACTTGGACCACGTTCAAGGTCCGTGTCGTGCCAGAAACACAGCGCACGTCCATGACGATCATATAAATCTGTTGATTTCATTGGAAATGAAATCAATCCAGTCCAGTCCGATCCTGTGTTTCAGGATGTCATTAACCCCAATAAGATAGTCAGTATCAGATGAGTACATCCATTCGTATAGTCTTCTTTGTTTGTCTTTCTCGCAAGAACCCTTAAAGATTTGATGTAGAACCCTACAACAGAGTGTTTCCCTCTCAGAAAGGATTCCACGTAGATCCCATTTGGAAAGCTCTCTTCAAAAAACTGTAGTCAAACTGAATCCAGTCCACTGTTGTCTGAAACTGTAATGGAAACACTATTTCTGTAGCACCAGTCTGATTATGCTTATTTTCTTTCCACTTTCAAAGATGATGGCTGATCTTGGGGAAGCTTATATTTGAAGGACCCTGTGTTGGAGTCACTATGGCAACGGGAGTAGCGGCATGGCTCCCTTTTGCCCGGGCAGCCGCCATTGGCTGGATGCCAGTTGCCAACTGCCCCATGCCCGCCGCGCCCAGGGATCACACTAAGAAACAGGACGAGCTGATCATCTTGAACGTCAGTGGGCGCCGCTTCCAGACCTGGAAGACCACGCTGGACCGTTACCCTGACACCCTGCTCGGCAGCACCGAGAAAGAATTCTTCTATAATGAGGAGACGAAGGAGTATTTCTTCGACCGTGATCCGGATGCCTTCCGCTGTGTGCTCAACTTTTATCGTACAGGTAAGCTCCACTATCCTCGACATGAGTGTATCTCAGCCTACGATGAGGAGCTCGCCTTCTTCGGGATCATCCCGGAGATCATTGGCGACTGTTGTTATGAAGAGTACAAGGACCGCAAACGGGAGAACGCTGAGCGCCTCATGGATGACCAGGAGGAAAACAAAGAAGGCAAGCTGCCTAATATGAACTTTCGTGAAACTATGTGGAGAGCCTTCGAGAACCCGCATACCAGCACCATGGCCCTGGTGTTCTACTATGTCACCGGCTTCTTCATCGCTGTTTCTGTTATCACCAATGTAGTAGAAACCGTCCCTTGTGGCTCCACGCCAAGCCAGAAGGATGTACCATGCGGCGAACGCTACACCGTGGCTTTCTTCTGCATGGACACGGCATGCGTGATGATCTTCACAGTGGAGTACCTGCTTCGCCTTTTTGCTGCGCCTAGCCGCTACCGCTTCATGCGCTCGGTCATGAGTATCATCGATGTGGTGGCCATCTTGCCCTACTACATTGGCCTAGTCATGACTGACAATGAGGATGTGAGCGGCGCCTTTGTCACATTGCGTGTCTTCCGTGTTTTCCGCATCTTCAAGTTCTCACGCCATTCGCAAGGCCTTCGCATCCTGGGATACACACTTAAGAGCTGTGCCTCTGAGCTCGGCTTCCTCCTGTTCTCCCTCACCATGGCCATCATCATCTTTGCCACGGTTATGTTCTACGCTGAGAAGGGATCAAGCTCGAGCAAGTTCACTAGCATTCCTGCGTCTTTCTGGTACACCATCGTCACAATGACCACACTCGGGTAAGTGGAGCTAACAAATTACCAAAAGATATAGTTGATTGCAAAGAACTGGAGTATATTTGGGGTATATTTTATACAGAGGCTTTATATTGTAGATCTTTCTCTTACTGGGTATCAGCACCACCAGTCTGGGAGGGAACGCCACAATAGTGCCAGTCTCTGACATGTGAGAACCTACAGGTTCCTCGGGGGTTCTTTGGATAGTTTGTAGTTTCCTAAAGCCTGTTTTAGACTGTGAAATTTTAGTCTTCTAAGATTATTACTTCTCACACTGTACGAGATCTCAATATCTAAATAGAAATCTAAATATCTTGGCTGAATTCTATAACAGACTGTTCTCCTTGTCAGATTAATAAATGAAGATCCACTAACAATAGACCTGCGATAAAAAACATACTATGTTCTGCTTGCATCGTCAATCAGCACGATAGCCGTATCTGTAGCAGTCCTGTGAGTTTTGAGTCATCCTATTGGTGGATTTTAGACGAGCGTCACACTCTGAGATTGTAATAAGAAATTCGAACACTGCCGAAACCTTTGCTTTCTAAGACTGCCAATTTCACCTGACAACCAAATAATTCTTTTCAACATGCGATTTTTCAGTCTGTACAGGATTCCGCGTAGTTTTTTTGTCGTGGCCAAAAATGCTTGATTTTGCTGCAGCTTTTTTCTCTCTCGAAATTTGCGATGCAATTTGCCGCGTTTTTTGTGCCGAAATTGTTTTGCACGGTCTTTCGCAGTGAAGTTTGTTGGTAAATGAGACCTTTTAGCTGTACTCATGTTTGACGCACGTGAATCGAAGAGGGCTTTGGCTGAATGTGTGTTGTGATGACATCACATGACACATCTTGGCCCGAATCTGCACGAAATCTGCTATATCTGTAATTGAAAATAATTGCAAGCTTCTCAGAATATTGCGGAGTTTCCTTGATTTTGCACTAATTTCTGCAATTGCAAAATCCTGGAGGGACTGGTTTTTGTCTGCCACAGAAATATCAGGCCAAATTTTGTTCAATGTAAACCTGGCATGTCTCTTTCTCTGGAAGGGAAACGTCTTGTTACTGGGTTCTACATTTCTACTAAGAATGCATTATTTGGAATGCCTGGCTGGCGTAACAATTTTGTCAGGATTAAGGACAAAGCTGCAAAATTAGCTGCTAATTACTGAAATACAATCATAAATACCGATTGGAATCATTCAAGGAAATGCTGTCCAATGATAAGAAAGTATATCGAGTATATAACAATCTTTCCCATAAACTTCACAAGATCAGAATAAATACTCAACAACTGCCAATTATATGAAACCGTGTTTACATGCTGTGTAATAACACATTAATAATCTGATTAATAGCTCAATCAGAAAAAAAGAAATTGTGTACACCAATGTAGTATTTCAAACAAGGTGGATAATACATTTAATAATATGGTATAATTGGCAAATAAATGCCACATTTAAATTTGATTACTGATTGATTTATATGAGGGTCGTTCACCTGATGTTCAGGTATTAGACATTTTGATTTATGTTCTATGTCAGTAGCTCTGACTGTAGTGCTGGCTGCCAGAATAATCACAGGTTTATATTAATGTGCTTGTTCTAATACGTTATCGTTTCTATAGTAACAATTCATACACGTGGAATTGTATGGTGGACATTTCACATAGTCTAAAAACAAACAGGGGCCTAAATAGCTGAGGCCTAACTACTGATATTCTTAAGGTTTCCGTAAGGAGATGAACATTTTTGGAAGGAGTCTCCAGTGTCAGCACTGTTAATAGCTGCTATAACGTAAGCGATTACAGGAACTCACAGGAACTTAAATCTAGCTATAAAATGTTAGCGTTAGTAAATTTCTGTGATAGAAGAAGAATAAAACACTTGCTGTTGTAGGAACTTTGGGGCAGTAACAGTATCTTGTATTAGTATGCACATCCTGAAGTGCTTTGTTCCTTACTAAATTACTAATATTAGCTACTTACACTGTTATCACCTTGGCTTCTCACTGTTGACAAGCAATGGTGCTCTCTACAGTACATCGCATGCCCATAAACATAGTTTGGATGACAACCAAACTAAGTAATGGGGATTTATTCATCAGCAGGTGTATGAGTTTAGGGTAAATGTGAACACTGTGTCATATTCATGATCTTGATTCAGAACAAATTCGTCATGATTCACCATCTTTGCATGTATAGTCAACATCTCTTCTTTTGAGTTTAGAGCATATATCACAGAACCCATATGACATGTAATGCATTTGGTCGTTCAAACATATGTTTATACGCAGAGTGATTATTGTTATGTGATGGGAGAAAAGTGGAAAATGGACCGAGGCCATAACATTATGAGTAAACAAGAGCTGAAGCGAAGGCATACGCTGTGGCTTCACAAAGGCGCAGTGGGTATGTGTAGCTGTCAGAGTGACTAATAGTAGGTACCACTACATCTGCTAACAAATATAAACCTTCATGATATCTGCCATTTACTGTGCAGCGAGCAGACCGAATAAGGACATAACCGCTGGAGGATACACAGTACAGGCTTTGCTGTGTGTATATGTGCTGCTTAGGTATAAGAGCACTGAAGAGCCTTATAAGAGAAGTTCGATTCAATTCATGGGATGGTTATGACGCAGGCTAATTCATTAGAACATTGGGGGTTTGGAAGCAGGACAGTAGCGTCATATTAGCTGATCGTGATATTGTATGTGTGGCCAAAATCTAATATCTGTCAATCAAGACAATCCAATTAATCAGTGGATGCAGTGTTTCCCCTGAATATCAACCATGTTAAACTGAAAAGTTGTAACTAGGGCTGGGCAACATGTCACAATATATATTTCTGCGATATCATGGATATGGTGATATCTCTTTATATTTTTATGTTTTTGTTTACATTTATTTGAATTTATTTATTTAATTTATTTAAAAAATGACTAAGTGGTCCTGTACTTAATCTTTAAAATTAAGTACAACATGTTCTACTTTTCCGTGTTTTTTACGGTAGTTTTAAATATAAAAAAATAAAATTAATTAATTTTTCTAGGCATCCACAAAACATGACAGACAGACAGTTTTTTTTTCCACGCAAACATACAGTATATATATATATATATATATATTGTGATGCATATCATGTATTGTAAAAAATGCCTTCAAGAATTGTGATATGATATTTTTGTCAAAAAATGAAATTTAATTTAATGAATGTAAAATGAATTTAAAAAACGAAAACAGTAAACTCTGTAAAATCTGGTTGTTGTTTGTCATTTTGTGTAATTTGTACTTTGATTAGACAGTGTGTGTGTCATCTATCCACCTTGATCACGTTCCTTACATGCACCATCTCAATCACTGCTGATGACGTGTTACAGATCTGTCTGAAAAAATATCACCCCAAATGGAGAGCAAATCTAGGGGGTGTGTCAATTTGTGCAATCACCTGACATGACTGTCACTGATTGGCTACATGAGTCTACAGTCTGTCTGGGCTAGAAAGAAATCAGCCCTCGCTTCTTCATATCATTCTGTGTATTTTTCATAACGACCGTTAGTCATGCTCTTGCACTCAGTTCCGCAAAAATTCGCCTCAGAGCGATTTTTAACAGCAAATAATCTGATCTGATATTGAGCTAAGCCATGCTAGCCCATTTATACTAGCTGCCACTGGTGGACCATGTCTTAAAAAAGCATGCTAAAGACTAGAACGTGATGATTATCTGGTTTTCAGGTTTCTCTGTCATGATAAGCGTGTTCCAGTTTGTGAGAATCTAGATGGAACGTGCTAAAGATAATGCCACTAAACATGGCACTTTCAACAGGATTATTGATGGCAGCAACGCAGTATGAAACAAGCATGGGGAATGATTTGAGACGGATCTGTTTTTCATGAAACATGAGATTGACATTCCTGGAAATGTCTTGTTTTATCACAAAAGCTAAACGCTTGTCAAAGACATATTTCCTCAGAGTCTACTTGATGAAAGGCTTGAGATTAATGTCGTCCCGTTCATAATATACCAGAGATGAGAATGATACAAGGTCATGTTTTTGATGATTGAGAGAAAATAAAATATACAGTATTCAGTGTGAACGTCACTGTCCACAATCTCACAGCCGTTTCTGCAGCAGCTTTGGAACAAGACCATCGGTTTTGTTTAAGTGTTGGAGATGTTTGAATATCTCCAATTTAGTGTAATTTTAGCTTTCTCTTTTTTTCACAGCCACACTCACAATCACTCACTCTTTCTCTCGTTATCATAATGAACTTCACGGAGAAGACAACAAATCCAGATTTTGTTTAAACCGCATTTTCTCCAAATCTGATCATTTGCCAATTCCAACCTTCTAACTTCCTCTTATCGTATGATAGCTAAATAATTTCTATGGTTTTATTTCAGTTCGTTATTCTGTCCAATGGGAGATTTAATTATTTGTATTATATTTTATTTTGTGTGGTGTTTTATTATTATTATTATTTTTTATTCTGTAGGTATTTTGGGTTTTGATGTATCCATTGTGAAGCCAAAGGCAAATTTCCAGAAGCGTTTTGCCTCTGGGAAGAAACGGACACCATATGCACTTCTGTCTCTGGTGTTCTTTTGTAATTCAACAGGTTGTCATTAAAATTTCACCACCGTCCTCTTTTTCAAGAAACATTATTGATATTTCAAACGTAGCCTAAGGGAAGCTTTCTTCAGCG
This sequence comes from Cranoglanis bouderius, assembly GCA_023630585.1. Lineage (NCBI taxonomy): Eukaryota > Metazoa > Chordata > Actinopteri > Siluriformes > Cranoglanididae > Cranoglanis > Cranoglanis bouderius. The sequence goes on from CM042572.1 coordinate 3,833,918, forward strand.
GCGGTGCTGTGCCGTATCATCACACTGTTTGCTTTCCGGTAATTGCTCAACTAATTGTTACACTGGCATGTTGTTAAAGGTTGTTAGGAAGGAAGTAGCGGAATTTAAATTACCTCAATTAACCACCAGTTTTTGTTTTTTTTCCATGTTTGTTTAAGGTCAGGTCAGTGGTGAGGTTCTCAATTGCATGCCATGCTCAGTGGAGACAACTATGAGTGCTGGTTGTTAAAACAGAAATATTCTTCAAATGAATAAAATAATAAATTACCAAAAAAAAAAGAAAACAAAAAAAGGAAAAAGGCTCAGTAACCTCAGGGGATTAATGTGGGTGTATAGACACAACCCAAGCCAATTGACCTTGTCTTTAAACAACAGAAATTATTATGTGTGGAGACCGTCTGCCCCATCAACATGATCCCACTCAAAATGTAAGGGCCAAATTGTGATGGCTAGACGACTGGGGCAGAGCATCTCCAAAAGGACAGGTCTTGTTGGGTGTTCCCGGTATGCAGTGGTTAGTACCTACCAAAAGTGCTCCAAGGAAGGACAACTGGTGAACCAGTGACAGGGTCCTGGGCACCCAATGGTCATTGATGCATGTGCGGAGTGAAGGCTAGCCTGTCTGGTCTGATCCCACAGAAGTGCTACTGTAGCACAAATTGCTAAAAAAGTTAACGCTGGCTCTGATAGAAAGGAGTCACACAGTGTATCACAGCTTGCTGCGTATGGAGCTACGTAGCTGCAGACCGGTCAGAGAGCCCATGCTGACCCCGTGCACAACCAAAAGCACCTACAATGGGCACCTGAGTATCAGAACTGGACCATGGAGCAATGGAAGAAGGTGGCCTGGTCTGATGAATTTTCTTTTACATCATGTTGACGGCTGACCTGAGAAAGAGATGGCACCAGGATGCACTATGGGAGGCAGTGTGATACTCTGGGCAATGTTTTGCTGGGAAACGTTGGGTCCTAATTAATGTGGATGCTACTTTGACACGTAACACCTACCTAAACATTGTTGCAGACCAAGTACAGTGGACAGTGGACTCTTTCAGCAGGATAATGCTCCCTGCCACACTGCACAAATTGTTCAGGAACGGTTTGAGGAACATGACGAAGAGTTCAAGGTGTTGACTCTGCCTCCAAATTCCCCAGATCTGAATCCGATCGAGCATCTGTGGGACGTGCTGGATAAACAAAAAAGTCCGAACCATGGAGGCCCCACCTCACAACTTACAGTACTTGCTGCTAACATCTTGGTCCCAGATACCACAGCACACCTTCAGAGTTCATGTGTAGTCCATGCCTCGATGGGTCAGTGCTGTTTTGGCAGCACGAGGGGGACCTACACAATATTAAGCAGGTGGTTTTAATGTTATGGCTGTATAATATTTATTCCTGCCCTTTAATAAGGCTAATATGCCAGGTTTGTTCCATCAAATGCCACTCAAAGCGAGCTTTATCCGTTATTAAAATTCGTCAGATAGTCAAACTTAATGGAACACCGATGTGATATTTTTAGGTCATTTTTTCTTGCCACCTGGAGTAATGTTTTTGTGTGATTGCGATTTTATTATTTATTTATCTACGTTATTAATGGCCTCAATTGACATTCATAAATTCCTCCTGCATAACGGGGAAAAAAAGGAACTCGTTCTCAGTCACAGTTTTGTTGAGCTTGATGAGGTAAAATCAGACGAAGGTAGGAGACTGTGCTTATTTTGCATAATGCATAACAAAAGCACTGCTTTTCCGTTTGCATCAATGACACTGATTTCAGCGTTTCAGCTTTTTTTTTTTTTTTTTTTTTTTTTTTTGCAGCTTCCCTGCATTTAAATGACTGGCAGCTAGAGGCAGCTGTTTGAGTTGGAAGAACGTGTGTGGATTCATGCCATATGTGGTTAAGAGGCATCCTGAAGACTACACACACACAAACACACAAACACAAACACACACACACACACACAAATGCACATCTGATCTTATCTGAGAAATAACCCAGCACTGGCAGTGTGTCGAGTGGTGCCACCAAGGGAGTGTTTTTTATTTCCTCCTTAGCAGCTCTAGAAATCAGAGAAGCTATCCGCCAAGAGCATAACAGCGTAACACAATTAAAATAATTAGGAATTCATATTTTATTCATCTCCCCTGCACTGGCACTTGTTATTCCAGTCACACACAAATCATAAACAGCCGCTCCATCTCGGCTGAGGATTGCTGAAAAAAGCGCAGAGCACAGTTTTTTTTTTTTTTTTCTTCTTTCTTTTTTTTCTTTCTGAAATGCTGAAAGCAGGATGTCTTCTCTGCCGACGAGACTTTTGGGATCACAGCAGCATCACTCTGAACTTGGCATGATATCACTTTCATGCTTGTACTGGAGCATTTTCAAAGTGGAGGTGTATGATGCTGATATGTATCCAATAATAATTCCTTAGATTTATATAGCACTTTTCTAGGCACTCGAAGCACTTTACATTGTATGGGGGGGGGAATCTCCTCAAACCACCACCAGTGTGTAGCATCCACCTGGATGATGCAACCGCAGCCATAGTGCACCAGAACACCCCCCGCACACCAGCTATTGATGGAGTGGAGAGTGATGTAGCCAATTCAGGGATGGAGATTATTAGGGGGCCATGACAGATAAGGGCCATTGGGGGAATTTCACCAGAACACCAAGGTTATACCCCTACACTTTTATGAGAAGTGACCTGGGATTTTTGACCACAGAGAGTCAGGACCTCGGTTTAACGTCTCATCCGAAAGACGATGCTGTTTTTACAATATAGCGTCCCCGTCACTATACTGGGGCATTAGGACCCACACAGACCACAGGGAGAGCACCACCTGCTGGTGGCCTCACTAATACCACTTCCAGCAGCAACCTTAGTTTTCCCCAGGAGGTCTCTCATACAAGTACTGGCCAGGCTCAACCCTGCATAGCTTCAGCAGGAAACCAGGCTAGAGCTGCAGGGTGAATATGGCTCTACACTCTATGCCTTTTAATATATTAAATCAAACACCACACCACTGGATCGCACCACTACTCACCCTGACGTCCCTCCAGGATTTCACAAGTGCAGAAATTAATGCAAAATCAAGCACAATATTCTGAGGAGTTATGATTATGATTTATGAGTTATGATTTTTCAAAATTACCGCAGCTTTTCCGCAGATTTGGGCCAAGACGCGTCATGTGATGTCATCAAAACGCACATTCAGTTAAAGCCCTCTTCGATTCATGCGCGTCGAGCATGAGTACAGCTAAACGGTCTCATTTACAGTACCAACAGATTTCGCTGTGCAAAACAATTTCGTGCAACTGCAGTTTTGCCAATTCAATTGGTTTTCATTTTTGCATCGCAAATTTTTTAAAAAGTCGCAGCGAAATCAAGCATTTTTGTCCGCAACAATCACAAAACAACTCAGCGAAATCCTGTACGGACTGACAGCGGTTTGCGTGTTTTTTTAGATCTGTTTATAGTTATATTTAAGTCTGCGAAACAAGTTAGTTCCTGTTATTAATTACGTTACAGTAGCTATGCACAGTCGTTCCCTCAACAGCCTCTATGTTGACATTAATAAGACAAAAACAAAACAACAAACCTGCTAGTTGTCATGTTACCAAGAAACCTCAAAATGTAAACCTCTTTACCTCAAAGCACTGACTCTGGAGACTCCTCCCAAAAATGTCTAAAACTTTATGTGGAGCGTCCGCATACAAGTCTCCATGTAAGTTGTTACTATACAAACAGTAATGTGTAAGAACGAGCACATTAATCCTTGTAGCTGAAAACATTATCCGAGATGCTGTTATGGAAACTGTATCCACACCTTCTGAATTCTGTGAAATAACTATTAACAAACGGCATATTGTTCAACCCTTACGTATGCGATGAACTTTTATACTTTTATACTTTTATTTTGCTTATGAACATAGGGACTTATTCATGAATATTTAGCATCAGCTGTCAACGTGAACATCCTGTGCACAGAACTGATGTTTGCTGCTATTTCTGGACCATCACGGGCGTTGTAGCAGATTAATGGCAGCTGTTTATCTTCTCAAGGCTGATTGATAGCGTGGCTCTTTATTGAAATGGGGAATATTCAGCCTTTTTTTGTTCCCTTTTTGCTGTGACTCTAAGCATCAGTTATCTTTCCCTTTCCTTTTTACCTTCACAGTGATGTCTTTAGGTGTTGGGAGGAGGGTACAGACAATCAAACCGAGCCATTTATGGCTTGAATGAAGCAGCGTGAGATTTATTGCATTGCCTATCTACAGTATGTTCCGTTTAAACTGGTAGATCGAGTTTGGGAGAAACAGTAAATCAGATTATGTAAACGACGTGGTGAATGTAAGTGAAAAGACTGAATGAGCTTCAGTGTGAATAGAGTATTCACTGCAGTGTATTTGATCATACACCAATTCAGGGGTTTTTCATCCATATCAGATTATTTGCTGTTTTGTATTTTTGTGGAACCGAGCACACCGGAACCACCACTGGTAAGAAAAATACACAGGACGGTATGAAGAAGTGAGAAGCGAGGCTAGGGCTGATTTCTTCCTAGCCCAAACTGTAGAATCATACAGCCTACCAGTGACTGTCATGTCAGGTGATTCCAGAGTGACACTATAATACACCTACTAGATTTGATCACCATTTGGGCTGATATTTTTCAGACACATCCATAACACGTCATCAGCAGTTATTGAAGCGGTGGATTATTCATCCTTTTGGTTTCCCAAAAATGCCTTTGAAGGAGAAATTAAAAGTAGATAGAATAAACACACACTGACCTTTGATCCATCCATCCATCCATCCATCCTCTATACATATAAATGATGAATGAAGCTGTCTATCTGTCTTTAAGTGTGTACAATATGGTGAATAGTTTGAACCACAGCATTCTTATTAAAAAGTATTTCCAGATTTCTTCTGTTTTTGTGTATATATCATACTAAATTGTTTCAGAAATTAAAACAAAATCAAAGGCAAAAGATAAAACAAAGGCAACCTGAGTAAACACAAATACAGTTTTTAAATAAAGTTTTTAAGCAAAAAAGTTAGCCAATACCAAGTGGGCCTGTGTGAAAATGTATTTGTCAACGTATAAGTCCCCAAATCTATGAAACTGCATTCATAATGGGGTTCGGCTGGACTAGACACAACCAGGCCTGATTACTGCAAACCCTGTTCAATCAAATCAACACTTAAATAGAACTTTTTCAACAGTATGAAGTTGTTAAAAAGGTCTTACCCAGTAACACACTATGCCAAAGTTAAAAGAAATTCCAGAAATGATGAGGAAGAAGGTGATTGAAATAAATCAGTCTGGGTTACAAAGCTATTTCAAAAGCTCCAAATCTCCATATGGAAAACTCACATAGTAGTGAACCTTCCCAGAAGTGGCCAACCTTCCAAAATTCCTCCAAGAGCACAGCAACTACTCATCCAGCAAGTCACAAAAGAGCCAAGGACAACATCAAAGGACCTACATTCTTGCATCAATAAAGGTCAGTGCTCATGACTCCACTATCAGAAAGACATTGGGCAAAAATGGTATCCATGGAAGAGTGGCGAGGTGAAAACAACAGCTAACCCTGAAGAACATTAAGGCTCGTCTGAATTTTTCCAAAACACACCTTGATGATCCTCAAACCTTTTGGGAGAATGTTCTGTGGACTGATGAGTCAAAAGTCGAACTGTTTGGAACACAGGGGTCCCGTTACATCTGGTGTAAACCAAACACAGAATTCCACATAAAGAGCATCATACCTATGGTCAAGCATGGTGGTGGAAGTGTGATGATGTGGGGATGCTTTGCTGCTTCAGGGCCTGGGCACCTTGCAATAATTGAGGGAAACATGAATTCTGCTCTCTACCAGAAAATCCTAAAGGAGAATGTCCGGTCTTCAGTCCGTAAGCTGAAACTCAAGCGCAACTGGATTATGCAGCAAGACAATGATCCAAAGCATAGGAGTTAGTCCACCTCTGAATGGCTCAAAAAAAAGCAAAATTAATGTTTTGGAGTGGCCTAGTCAAAGTCCTGACTTGAACCCAATTGAGATGCTGTGGCAGGACCTTAAATGGGAAGTTCATGCTCCAAAACCCTCCAATGTTGCTGAACTAAAGCAGTTCTGCAAAGAAGAGTAGGCCAAAAATTCCACCACAGCACTGTGAAAGTCTGATCTCCAGGTATCGGAGGTGTTTGGTTGCAGTTGTTGCTGCTAAAAGTGGCACAACCAGATTTTAAGTTTAAGGGGGCAGTTAGTTTTTCACATGGGTGATAGGTGTTTTTGGCTTCAATAAATAATAATAATAATAATAATAATAATAATAATAATAATAATAATAATAATAACATGTATTGTGTGTTTACTCAGGTTGCCTTTGTTTTATGTTGTATTTCATTTGATGACCTAAACTATTTCACATGAGATATACACAAAAACATATACATAAGAAATCAGGATGGGGGCAAATACTTTTTCACAGCACTGTATAATGCAAACCTGAACAGTTTCATTGTGAAGATACTGACAGATTAGATTTTAGACTCATGTCTAATATCACGATTAGCCGCCATCACTGAATCAGCTGCTCAATTTCTGTGTGAAATTTAGCTCAATTTAGAAAATGAGTTTGCATTATAGTAAATGCACCCTCCTAATTTTATTACATAATCTGACCCTGATTACGGAAAAAAAAAAAAATCATCGTAAATCTATAAACAGCACCAGAGCCGTAGATAAACACAGAGAGCCCAGAAATACAGCAGCAGAGTGTAGGTGCATCTTAAAGGTCTAATGGATTTTATGTTATCCAATAAGTTCATGCCTTATCTGCCTCAGGGAGAAAGCCTGCTGCTATTTCAAGCTTTTTCTCTTGCTCTTCCATCCCCTTTGTGGCCGCTGCTAGGAAGATATTGTTTTGTTCTGTGGCTGTCAGCAGGTCAGCATTTACAATAACTCGGGTGTGTAAATCAGTGCATGTCAGGTCTTTAAATGGCACACCTTCCCCCTTTTCCATCTACATTTAATTCTCGCTGAGAGAGAGAGAGAGAGAGAGAGAAAGAGAGAGAGAGAGAGAGAGAGAGAGAGAGAGAGACCTCTTCTCACATTTACTCCTCCTGCCTCTGACTGCAGTCATACCTCTGAATTAAACTCGTATAAGATCCACGAGATAGCAAATGAAAGATGTTGTTGTGTTACTCAAGGCTTTAGATTTAAAAATAGATAAGATCTCTCTCGAAAAAAAAAAAAACCCATACATTGGATGAATAAGGTGTCGAAATTTTATTTGAGTCGAAATTTTTTTGTTGTCTTTTTTCCCCTAACTTGGTCTCATATGTATAAATTCACAAGAAATCACACGATTCACATTATGTGGCTCTACCTTTGTTTGTGTGGCAAAACCTCCAATTTTGCTGCGACTTTTTATACAAGCAGTATTCAAGGGAAACCAGTCTAGCAAAATCGACAGCAACAACAGATGCGAACTGCTGATAAACCGGTTCATGGTTCGGCTTAGCTTCTGTCACGTTTTAGAGACGGATATAGGTACAGGCTTTTCTTTATTAACTAAATCCAAGAAAACAAACAAAACAAACCGAGGTCAAAACAAGAAGCAAAAACTAAGCAAACCAAGAACAAGGGTGCAAAACAAGGACACGGCATAAAGCATTAGCTAAGCACCAGCAACAACAGGTGACTCACCCCAACAAATGCTAAGAAATTAAGAGGCGAAAACACAACTTATCTAGAGACACTAATCAAGGGAGAACCTGAAAACAGGTGTGCATGAACACAGGAAATGGGTGGAGTAAATAAAGAAGTGATTCAAATCACGGGGGGTGGCGCCCTCTGGCAGTTTGGTGGAGAAATGTCTAAGCTTGCCGGTTATGAAGGTTAAGGTTAAGGATAGGATTAGGGGCGGAGTTAGTGTTCATACCTTTTCCTATGATTATTTGTATAAATGTAGCAAAATCCAACCACATCAGCATTGTTCATATAAATCATCAGGTTTTTTTTCCCATGTAATGAAACGTAATTGAAGTAATGAAGTACGATTACCTAAGGACTTTCCACAGAAACTTTTTTTTTATTTGCTTTGTATGTACTGTATATTTATTCATTTAGGCTCATTAGTAACTCCTGGGAATTTATTCCACAACTTTCTGGTCGCTGGCTCATCATTAATCACTGGTCTATCACTTTCAGGAAGGAACAGGGAGCCAGAGAGCATAGCAGCGAAAGAGGGAGAGAGAGAGAGAGAGAGAGAGAGAGAGAGAGAGAGAGAGAGAGAGAGAGTTAAATTGATCGAGCATCTTCAGACTTTTAATGATAAAGCACAGAGCACTCGCTGCTCATTAACTTTTCTCATTCACTCAGCTATAAAGCGTATTGTTTTTATGACAGGATGTCAGAATGTTCCTCCCTGCTATCTAAAAGAACACGAATGAAAGAGACAATGGTAAGAAATGACATGCACAGGCAAGAAATGCCACTTTTCCATACGAACAAATGAGAGCAATTATTGGCACAAGTGACATTACTTTGAAGGAACGGCTTTTAACTTCAAGCCGCTACTATCCATGATATCGCTAATTGCCTGTGCAGTAAGACACTCGTGTGGCTCCAGGTTAGAGGTCTGTGGATCTAATAAAAAGCTGAGTGCCCTTTTAAGTCAAGCATGGGCAGATGAACTTTACTCATCATTGGTGGAGGTATTTTACTGTTATAATCGCTTATAATTGTACTGATATTGTAATGAACTTGGGTAACTTATTCCAGTGTAAACTCTTTTAAATACATTGTATTTGTTGTCATTTGCGTTACTGAAATGCAGTTTTGTGATTTGCATATATGCAGTTTTGATATTTGTGTTATTTGTATGCCTTTTTGTCATTTGTGTTACTCATATGCAGTTTATCATTTGTATTACTCATATGCCTTTTTGTCATTTGTGTTACTCATATGCAGCTTTGTCATTTGTGTTATTTGTATGCCTTTTTGTCATTTGTGTTACTCATATGCCTTTTTGTCATTTGTGTTGTTCATATGCCTTTTTGTCATTTGTTATTCGTATGCCTTTTTGTCATTTGTGTTACTCATATGCAGATTTGTCATTTGTGTTATTCGTATGCCTTTTTGTCATTTGTTATTTGTATGCCTTTTTGTCATTTGTGTTACTCATATGCAGATTTGTCATTTGTGTTGTTCGTATGCCTTTTTGTCATTTGTTATTCGTATGCCTTTTTGTCATTTGTGTTACTCATATGCAGCTTTGTCATTTGTGTTGTTCGTATGCCTTTTTGTCATTTGTTATTCGTATGCCTTTTTGTCATTTGTGTTACTCATATGCAGATTTGTCATTTGTGTTACTCATATGCCTTTTTGTCATTTGTGTTACTCATATGCAGCTTTGCCATTTGTGTTATTTGTATGCCTTTTTGTCATTTGTGTTACTCATATGCCTTTTTATCATTTCTGTTACTCATGTGCCTTTTTGTGATTTGTGTTACTTGTATGCCTTTTTGTCATTTGCATTACTTATATGTAGTTTTGTCGTTTGTGTCTATGCAGTTTTGTCATGTGTGTTACTCACATGCAGTTTTGTCATTTGCATTTATGCAGTTTTGCACTGCTACTGCAACCTACTCACTTAAGAACATTTTATAAGATGTCTTTTTCCACTGCAACCCTCAAAGATTCTTTACGGCTGTGTCCCAAACGGCATACTACGGATGTCTAAATAGTAATGACACCACTGGTGTACTAGCGTACTATTTAGGATGGTGGTTTGTGGTTAGGGATACTGCCCAAGTATTTGAGCCTTTGTGGATGTAATTATGTTCTGCTTATCATTAGGGTTTTCTCCTCAGCTCAGTATTACAGTCTTATGAGAATTTTTTTACATTTACTTTTTGACATTATGATTTTATAACAGCTTATACACAAGATGTAGGAAAAAGGAGTGGGGTTTAGAGAGCGCTCTTCTGCTCTGTTCTGATGCCGCAGTGCTCTGTTTGTGCATGAATGTGTAATCGCGAGCGAGTCAGTTAACTTTAGTTAGCTAGCTATAACACAAGCTCTTGTTGTAGGGGCAGGGTTGCTTTGTTGTGATATCTTAGCACCCTGTCTGTGTAAGTTTTCTAGCTCTCTCGCTGAGGTGCTTCACACAGATCAAAACTCTCACACCTCATTGTTTGAGACGTTAGCATTTTAATGATCTGATTAATTAATTTTACTGGATAAAGGTACATATTTGGACTAGCCGAATGTTTATGCCATTTCTTATCAGCCAAGTTTGTTGTGCGTTGTGTACTGGGTTTTGTTGACAAGCATCGAGAGAATTTCACATTCTGGAGAAAAAGGACTTCATTCATCACTGCCAGATTCAATTAGCGCTGTAGTCTAATCTTACCACCACTCACGGCTGTTTCCTGCTCCCGCTGTTTGCTTTCATTCTGTGGGTAATTGGATGGATGGCACTTTGAGATCACCAGCACGGAGTTAAGGAAGTTACAGATCATCTTTTCTGCCTGAACATAAAGATCAGCTGTCTCGATTCAGCAAGCACATTGGCGTGCTTAAGAGTTTAATGGCAGGTTCCATTTCCTAGATAACTTACAGAAGTCTGTGTTTGAGATGAGGCGATGTTGCAAATCTGTTCATACACTTTGGTAAACATTAAGGCTTGAGAATGGCTTTCGGGTCACATCACATGATACACTAACATCCGTGTAATTGTGCATTCATAGCAAGATGAACATTGGTAATTACAAATCCATGCATGAGAAATACTGTGTTTGTTTTTTTGTTTTTTTCATAAGACACTAAGGCTCTTGCAGTGTTGTTTCAATACTCATATACGGTTTTGTCATTTGCGTTACTCATATGGTGGTAATTTGTGTTACTCTTATGCAGTTTCATCATTCGTGTTACTTGTATGCATTTTGAAAATTAGTGTTATGCAGTTTGTCACTTGCGTTACTCATATGCTGTTTGGTCATTTGTGTTACTCGTAAGGAGTTTTGTCATTTGTGTTACTCATATGCAGTTTGGACATTTGTGATA